>ML791010.1:181217-195174 GCA_009831015.1 Picea engelmannii | reverse complement strand
TCATGTGGTTATTTCTCCAGAGGATGGAGTGTTTCATAGGAATATTAGTTCTTCTTCGGAAACCCATGATGCATCCTCAGAGCCTCTATTTTTCCACTTGACTAAATATTCCAGATATTCCTTGTTGCGATTTTTTCTAGCAATCCTTATGGCCAAAATTTCTTCCACTTCTTCAACTTGCTTGACTGTTAAATATTTTTCCCATCCATCCAAAGTACCTTCATCATCACCTTTTTTTCCTTCATGAAACTCATATAGATAAAAAACATTGAATGTTGGAGATATATCGAACTTGTCTGAAAGTTCCAAATAATAAGCATTATCAGAATTTTTCTTCAAGATTCTGCAGGTTGCTATTTTCTTATACTTAAGTTTGTTATAGGTACCTCTGAGAAATCATTCCTTTCTCAAGTGAGACATGACTAACTCACCTTCTTTACAAATTTTCTGTCTCCGTTGCAGATTTTTCCTTTATTTATATTGGTTATTGCTTGCATGTAGTTTCTTCTTAATCTTCTCTTGCAATTCCTAAATACTATACGCAAAACCACTTGTATCATTACTCCTTTTATCTCTTGGATCCAGTAAATCAACCAAATATACCACCCCTTTAAGTGACCTGCCATAAACAATTTGAAATGGGCTCTTCCCTATAGATTTCTTCACTGAATCATTGTAAGCCAATTCAGCTTGTGCCAAAACTAAATCCCACTAAGTAGGATGTTCACCACTCAAATTTTTGAATAAATTTCCTAAACTTTGGTTCACCACCTCGGTCTGCCCATCTGTTTGGGGATGATAGGCTGAACTGTATAGCAACTTAGAACCTGACTTTTTCCAAAGTGTTATCCAAAAGTGACCAAGAAATCTTATGTCTCAATCTACTCCTCAGTAGGGCATGCAACCTTACCACTTCTCTGAAAAATAATGCAACTACTTCACTAGCATCACTTGTCTTCTTACATGCTACAAAATGTGCCATTTTTTAAAACTGATCTACTACCACTAGAATCATGCTTCCTATATGTCATAGGCAGTCCCAAAATAAAATACATGCTTACATCTTCCCATGGTCTTTCAGGTACCGAGAATGGAGTGTAAAGTCTTGTATTATGGCTTCTACCTTTGGATAATTGACAAACTCTACAACCCTCAAATTTTTTTATGATGTCTTTGTAGATGTTGTTCAAAAAGTATCGTTCTTTCACCAACGTTGTGGTCTTTTCCATGCCACAATGTCCTCCTAAACTGCCACTATGCAACTCTCTAACGAGATTTGACCTTAATAAAAATTTTGGAATACACAACTGTTGGTTCTTAAACAAGAATACTTCTTGAATATGGTAATCCAAGAATGGTGTTTGGTCCATACTCCATGGTTCTTTTCAAGATTTCCAAGCCTATGCAAAATTTGCATCCTCTTCACATAACCCTTTCACACATTCCAAACTTACCACTGCAACTGACATGGTGTTTAGCAATATTGTCCTCCAAATCAATGCATCAACAATCTTGTTTGATTTCCCTAACTTGTGTTTCAAAACAAACATATAACTTTGTAAAAATTATACCCATTTAGAATGATTTTGATTCAATTTACCTTGGTTGTTAATGTACTACAATGCCTTGTGATCACTAAACAAAACAAACTCCTTTGGAAGAAAGTAATGTTGCTTCTTCTTCAAGGCTTGGATGACAACATAAAATTATTGATCATAAACAAAGTATTTCTTCCTTGATTCATTAAACTTCTCATTGAAAAATGTTATTGGTCTACCTTCTTGGCTCAAAACTGCTCCAATTGTTGTCCCACTTGCATCATAATCTACTTGAAATAACTTATTGAAATTTGGAAGTGCCAACACTGGTTGTTCTGTCACCTTTTTCTTCAAGTTCTCAAATGAATTTGTTGTTGTCGTTGTCCATTTAAATGTGCCTTTCTTCATTCATTCAGTAAGAGGCGCACAAATCTGACTGAAATTTCTAATGAAACTCCTATATAAACTCACGAGTCCATGGAAACTCCACACATCAAAAGTGAATTTAGGTATCGACCAATCCAAAATCGCTTTTACCTTATCATAATCCATATTTAAACCTTCTTTGGAAACCACAAAACCCAAGTATACAAGCTCCTTTTGCAAAAAACATACACTTATTTAGATTTATTAGCAATGCCTCCTCTGTCAATCATTGTAACACTCTCTTCATGTGCTCCAAATGTTCCTCTTTTCTCTTGCTAAAAATCAGAATGTCATCTAAGTATACGACAACAAATTTTCCAAAAAACGGTTTCAAAACTTCGTTCATCAACCTCATGAACGTACTAGGTGCATTAGTTAATCCAAATGGCTTATCTAACCACTCAAACAACCCGTCTTTTGTCTTGAATGATGTCGTTCGTTCATCACATTCCCTTATCCAAATTTGATGACAACCACTCTTCAAATCAATCTTCGTGAAGTATTGAGTGCCACTCAAACAGTCCATAAGATCATCCATTCTCGGTAAAGGAAACATGTACTTGGTGGTAATATTATTAATGGCCCACGAAGATGTACACATCTGCCATTCACCATTCTTTTTTGGTGTCAAAACTGCTGGTACTACACAAGGACTCAAAATTTCTCGAATTAATCCTTTGTCAAATAAATCCTATACTTTCCTATTTACCTCTTCACTCTCAGTTGGAGTCATTCTATAAGGTGATTTGGTAGTAAAAATCGATCATGGTATCAATTTGATTTGATGTGATATACTTCTCAATGGAGGTAACCCTACTGGTAAAGCATCTGCTACAATTTCCTTAAATTCTTTCAACAAGTAATGAATATTGGCTGATACAAAATCCTTTTTCTGAGTATCTTGAATCCTTTTTGGAATTATGGCCAAACAAAAACCACTATGTTTATGCTCTCTTAGAAACTCTTTAGTATAACATAACATGATTTGGTTGTTACTGTTATGCATATTCTTGTTGTTACTACTATCCATAACTTTGTTTTTATTGTTGTCCATACCCTTGTTGTTACTATTGTCCATAAATTTGATGTTACTGTTGTCCATACTTTTGTTTTTACTGCTGCCCATATCCTTTTCCAACATTAGTACCAACTTATAACGTTGTCTATCCTTGAAAAATTATCTCTGCCATCATGAATACCTTTTTGTTAAACATCCACAGTCTCCCAAGAAATACATGCCATGCATCCATCTCTATTACGTCACATAAAACTTGTTCGCTAAAAATCCCAATCTAGAAACTCAATAAACATTTCTCAGTCATAGTGACTTGTTGTCCTTTTTGCAACCATGAAACTTGATAAAGAGTAGGATGTGGAATTCCTTTCAAATTCAATTTCTCCATTACTTCATTGGATACCAATTTTTTTGTATTTTCGTCGTCTATGACAAGATGACAACACTTATCCCGAATTTTACATTTAGTTTTGAACACTCTTCTCAACATCATGTTTTCTCCTTGTTCTTGATGAATTACTCCCACATTCCCACCAACAATCGTTGTCTCATCTTTCTAGGTGACTTGCATCCTAGCCTCATTTCTTCTCACTGTGTTCTGTTTCTCCAAACATTCTGATGCTTTGTGACCCTCTACGCCACATCTATAACATGTGATCACATACTTACCTCGGCCAAAACCTATTCCTTTGCCGACACTTCTTCCTCCTCTTGTATTTTGATTGATGGTCGCTTCATCCTCCTTCTCACTGTATTTAATAACACTTGTTCTACCTCTACCTCTAGTTCCTTCTCCCTGAAACTTCTCGCGTAATATTTTGTCAATATTTTCTTCCACTTTCAAAGCAACTTGATAGGCTTCATCTACATTATCAAAGTAACATGTACTCATCTCATCTTGAATATGATACTTCATATTATTCATGTATCTTTTCATTCTTTGATACTTCAACTCTTTTATCCCTGACCTGAGTAACAACTTGAAGAATTCTTCAGTATATTCATGCATCGATATCTCTTTCTTCCTGAGATTTTGTAATTGTCTACACAAGTTTTGTTGGTAGTCAATAGGTAAAAATTTCTCTTTGATTTTAATAACCATATTCTTCCAAGTTTTAATCTTCTCTAATATATTATCTACTAGGCCCTTTTGTAGCATATCCCACCAAAGTGTAGCATGTCCTTTCAACTTTGTAATGGAAAAATGAACACGATTTGGATTTGAACGCTTTCATACTCGAAGTAATTGTCGATCTCTCATAACCCATCTATAAGAGTTTCAGCCCTTGGATTGCCATCATAGCACAAAATTTCAACCCTCACACTACCTTTGTTACTCAAGAAGGATATCAAACACATTGCTAGGTCTCCTTCCTCAACATTTTGTTCAACTTCAATCTCTTCCTCAGATTCATAATCTAACTCAACTTCTCCATTTATTCTATTCTTCTTCTTAATTCTTCAAGTTCTCTATTCCTCACATGTAACATCCCCACACCAAAATTTTGAGTTCTTATGCCACTTTGTAGCATCCCCTGATACCACTATGTAAGATACCCAACCCTCTAGCCGAGTCATGTTACCACATTGTAAAGTCTCCACTAACCCAAATCGGTAAATAAAGCTCTGATATCAATTCTTTATTTTGCGAAAGCAACTCATTGAAACCAACAATGAACACAACTATCCTTGTGTTATGCACAATTATGGTTTCTTGGTACCCGCAATCTAGTCTCGTACTGCGTGAAACATCTATAACTTAGCAATTATGTTTGCTCAACCGTCATTGTGTTTTCCATGTCAACCGTCCCTCAACAAGCATGACATTTCTATCTTCGTGCTAGAAACCATACGATTACTGTTGAAGTTACTTAACAATATAGAAACTATAACAACAAAATGAACTCATAATACAACTATGCACACAACCATTCCTATGACGCACATAGGGTTTTCCCATTCATGCGTGTGGATAGATACCACTTATCACGCAATGATTCTAGCCTTGAATCGGAATCCCACAACGGTTACCACAAAATTATCGAACAGAGAACACTTAATAACAACCATGCTCTACATGTGAAACAATTATGCAGAACCAACAATACATGCACAACCTAACATAATTATGTAGCAATTCCATAATAGAAAATAGAATAATCATTCACATGGTAAATGACATATAAACACGTATAAACCGCCATGGTCCATGCCTTGCACCATATGTTGCAAACATGCAGTTTTACAACATATATAATCCACACACAAATATATATACAACTGTATTACATAGTATATTTAACATGTATATGAACATTACTCAGAGAATAATACACATAGAAGACACTTATTTTTTGTTGTAATCCACCAACTTCACACAGACCTCAGACGTTCCTCCCAACCATAGACTTTGTTGCTCATAAAATTAGCAGCAGGTCACCCCTAAGCTAGGGATAAAACTCCACTAAGGAAAAGGGTTCCTAAGCCAAGCTAAGGTCTATCAACAGTAAAAAAACTCATCCAAAGGTGCCAACCCCAACAAATATACTACAGTCCCTCATTCCTCACATGCTTATCCCACCACAGGAAGTGTGCCCCTTCTCTTCTCAACAGTCCTTTGGCTGCCCCACTTCCCTTCCATGGATTCAACAATAGGGTGGACATGAAGTCTCAGATCCATGTAGATGCAACTGGGCACATTGGGAAATAAATTCCTAGAAGTTCTCTCACCTGGAGAGAATGCTCATGGGCCTGAAAACTTGCGTCTTCGAAAAACACTCGCTTGACAACCCGCTTCTTTGTCAAACATGGGCATGAAAACCCGCTTCTTCAATAGCACATGGGCTTGACAACCCACCTCTTAAATAGCGCAAGGCCTTCCCAAGCACATGGTTATGTGATGCCAACAAGTTACAACAAGATATAGATGCCTCGTAGAGGAAAGTTGGTCTGCATCCTCAATGAATGAGTGAATTAGCCAATCATGATGGTCTGAATGCCCCCTCCTTATACACTAAGGCCCAACAATATATTTTGCATGACTGGACACTTGTCACCTTAAGAGATAACTTAGCTCCACTTGGTGACCCATTCCTATTCCTTAAGAACTTAGGATAAATACATATCCCATAAATATACTTTTGGAAATATTATTAAAATATTCCCTTTAAGCTTCACACCCCTTTCCCATTCTAGTGGAGTTTTAAACCCCCCATATCTTTTCCTTTGATTGGTCTACGCGCAGTGATATGTTTTATTAATATATGATCGCAATTACATTTTACAAAAAATAGGTGCACTAGCCTTTGTCACAATCCCGACTCTCCAACCTAATAACAATGCAGGAACTCTGGCCTCAATATACATATATACAAAGGTTCTTTGGCCCCAAAAATATCTTGGCTACAAACACGGTTCAATGCATACTTTGAAGCGATCCTCATGCACTTACCTAGGTTCTTGCAAAGCTATGAAACGACACACACTCTTCCCTTGGTTTGCACACATTTAATTGTACCTGGGGTTCAACGTAGGGGTATTAAATTCCCATCCCCCTAATTTATGCTTTGTCCTCAATGCATGATGTACAATCAAAATTTCAAAAGTATTCAAAATGACACGAGTACTCTGTGAGCATAGCATCCTCATGCTCCCAAGTTACATCCCCGGGAGCATAACAGGTCCACTAGACCTTTACCAATCATATTGCTCGATTTTGGAGAAGCTTGACTTTCTGATCCAATATGCACACTGACTGAACTCATAATTCACCTTCATGCTCCACCTGTATCACATTCCAATCAATTACATGATTAGCATCATGGACATACTTTTTAAGTAAAGATACATGAAACACATTATGAATGCATATGGATGCAGGCAATGCAATCATGTATGCGACAAGACCAATCCTCTCTAGGATTTCAAATGACCCACAATAATTTTTTTTCATCTTTGAACAATTTCCCAACTTAAGTGAACTCTTCCTAGCTTTCACTTTAAAAAACACATGGTCACCCACTTTAAATTATATGTGAGTTTGGCATTTATCTACATAAATTTTTTGCATGTCCTCGGAAGCCTTTAAATTCTATTTTATTTTCACCACGTGCTCCTCCATTTCCCTAAGTAAATATGGCCCAACCATTACTTTATCTGATGGGTTGTCCGAGCTCACTGGTGTGTTGCATATTCTGCCATAAAGTACCTCAAATGGGCTCATCTTTTTATATGAAAACTCAACCAAATATAAATATTTTTCCCACTACGTCGGTTTTTCCATCACATACATTCTTAGCATATGTTTTATCACTTGATTTACCCTTTCTTTTTTCCCATCTGACTCTGGATGGTAATCTGTGCTAAAATTCATATTTGTCCCAAATCCTTTAAATATTCCTTTCCCAAAAATTAATGTGAATTTGGGATCTTTGTCAGACTCAACTGTCTTAGGTACACCACGAATATTGACAATTTACCTCATATAAATATCAACAAAGTTAGTTTCCTTGTGTGCAACTTTTACTGGAATAAAGTGGGCAGCTTTAGTGATGAAATACATTATGACAACTTCCCATTTCCACTCAGGAATGGGTAATGGTTGTAGAAAACCAGCTAGGTGTTTGTGTTCAGCCTTGACATTTTGACATTCCAAACACTTGGCAATAAAATCAACCACTTCTTTTTTCATACCTGGCCAATAGTATTGATTCTTGACAACAACAATTGTATTTTTGTAGCCTAGGTTCCCAACATAAGGCACATTGTGCAATTATTTTAATAGAATATTTTTCAACTCCTGAGAATATGGTACATAAAATATGCCCATGTACATGAGGATTTCATCCTCTTTTAACTCAAAATATTCAATTTTTTGTTGCAAAATACCTTGTAGTAGTTTTGCCTTTATTTCCACATAATGTTGATCTAATTTTGCAGCCTCTCAGCATATTGTCTTTCAAATCTAATTTGTACATGCTAATGGTTGTAACATGCATCTCATGCACTCTCATGTTCAGTGCATCAACTACCTTGTTCTCTTTGCCCTTGATATGTTTTATATCAAAGTCGTACTCATTGAGGAATTATAACCACCTGCTTTGCTTGGAATTCATAGTTGGTTGTCCAAACAAATATTTCAAACCATTGTGGTATGTCCTCAACTCAAATCTTCTTCCCATGAGGCAATGTCTCCACATATTCAAGGCATGCACTATGGATGGCAATTCCAAATCATGAGTAGCATAGTTCCTTTCATTCTCTTTTAATATCCTTGATTTGTAGCACACCACATGCCCATTCTGACTAAGGACAATATCAAGCCATTCCTTGCATGCATTAGGGCACATGATGAAGTATTCATTATGATCAACAATTCTCAAAATTGGTGCACTTGTCAACAAACTCTTCAAGAGTTGGAAACTCCTTTTACAATAAGAAGTCCACTCAAATATCACACCTTTATTTTGCAAGGATGTGATTGGGTGTGCAATCTTTGATAAGCCTTCATTAAACCTTCTGTAGTACCCTGCAAGTCCCATGAAATATCTCACCTCTGCGACATCCCTTGGTGTTGGCCATCCTTCAATGGATTTTATCTTTTCCGAGTCCACTACTATCCCTTCCTCTGAAATGATACAACCCAAACAATGAATCTACCTCTAGTAGAATGAACACTTTCTCAACTTTGCATACAACATATGTTCTCTCAATACTTGCAACACCATCGTCAAGTGATTCTCATGTTCTTATTCAAACTTTGAGTAAATAAGTATGTCATCCAAAAATACAATGACTAACTTATCTATGTATTCTCTGAAAATACCATTCATTAAACACATGAAGACAACCATTTCATTTGACAACCCAAATGGTAATATTGTAAACTCATAATAGCCATACCTTGTCCTGGAGGTTTCAATAACTTGTTGCTAGCAGAGTTCTATCTCTTTTTTTTGCCACTTTTTTTTTTTTTCTTTGTGTGGTTTCCTACCCATTCTCTTACAAGGTTTTCCTTTTATGGCTTGATATTCTTTTTCATCCTCATATTGAACTTCCTCATCTAGAAAAGAGCTCATCTAGCTGGGACATGTGCTTGCAATAGTTGTTGTTAGAATTATGGATATTGAAAATTATTTTTTATAGGCCATTATTCATCTTAATTTATGAAGAACACAAATGCAATAATCCAAATTTTGATTCCTTATACACGTTCCTCTATGAATCGTCTTTTCAATGATTGTACTCATGCCTCATTTCGAGTTATGAGATACAAGTTACAACATTTCAAATTTTGCAAATTTTTCTTTGTAAATTGTCGATTTTGTTGATGTGGCAACCTGGATGACATGGCAGGGCATGTGGATATTGATGTCTATTACCCCCCATTCCTAGGGGTAACTAAGGAGATGATATCTCGAGCCCCCCAGGTTGCACACATGGAGTACCAAAAGGTAGATGAGTAGGCAGAGGCCCCTATCTTACCACACATCACCATTTGATCGATGGCAACATCGTCCACCATACCAACTTGGATCACAGAGGACAACAAGTATTTCTCCATGATGTAACAAGTCCATTGTTGTGGTAAGTGTCATTCTAATAAATAAATCATTTGAAAATGCTACAATGGGTCCTTTCTTGATTTTGAAAACTTTTTCTTGGAAATTATTCCCTTTTCCTCATTTCACCTTGGTGGTTGACATGTTGTCCTAGTAAGTGGTCACCCTCGAGAAAAGGGTTGCTACTAGGTGGTCTCCTTGAAGGGTTATCATATCACTCCCACACATACTTATCACTTTCCAAACTTCTTCCATTTTCATCTCCTCAACTTTTGGGTTTTCATACATATTGACCCAAGAAGGGCTTGTACCTCATTTCATGGGAAGAAGGGGCTAAAGGCCCAAAGGTAGATTGCAACTGCTATAAAAGAATAATAAACTAATGTTGAAAATAAATTGAACACAACAAATGAGGACCATCAAAATTCAATCCAACTTGAGCTCTACCTACTCAATGCCCGTATGTTCCCAAATTGAAAATCTTAAAGCTTGAAACCTAAAAAAGGGGACTAGAAAATTACAAATAAATGTAAGCAGGGATTGGAAAGATGGCTAAAAAAGGGTATGGGAAAAATAACACCTAAATAGTTTGTAACTCAAGATAAATCACACCCTCTACAAAGGCACCCATAAATGAGACAATATGATCCCGTGTATGCCAAGAAACCCCATTCCTAGAAGTCGCACCCCCATTCACCTCATACTCTTTACATGACATAGATAGGGTCCTCTTGGGAAACACTCCTTGACTTGGGGAATGATCTACCCAATAGGTCACCATGACAACCCTCCCATACTTAAATTTGGCAAGTCGTATAAGGTCTTTGAGCATTTGTTTATTTTTAAAAGGGGGGATTTGATGCACATGTTTGGGTGGTTCTTTTATTAGATATGGATTACTTGGTATGATACTTGTGACTTGTGGACCCTTGGAGGGCGAATTTGTTTTTCTTTGCAGGTCCTTTCCAGATGAAAGTATTTTCGTGGAGGCACAAGGTTACTTGGACCTTCATAGGGGCATGAAGCCCACATGTTGGATGATGCTCCCCCTCTCATTGGACACATGGGAGGATTAGTGTTTTCTTTGGAGGCACTTGGAGACCATGCGATGATCATATTCCATCCCCTTGCACCCAAACCTTGGCCTTTGGAGGCCTAAGGCATCATCTTCTAGGCCCTAAACATCACATGGAATTAGGTTTTTTTTTTATGGGGGTTTCATGGTTTGATGGTGATGTAGTTTGGTTTGATGGAGAGATATGGTTTTCTTGTCACTTTATCACATGGTGAGGTGACACATGGCCTTTGGAGGCCCAACGATCTTCATCCCAAGGAAAAATGTCTCTATTGGAGGCCTAACGATACCCTTTAGGGCACGACGTCACCCTTACTAAGGGTTTATTTCATGTAATTTTTAAATTTTAAGATGTAAAAGGGAAAATAGAGGTCGGTCTCCCTAATTTGTGATTGACTTTTCAAAAGTGGACAAATTGGTTTTACAAGACCTTATATAAATAAAGGTCTTGTCTTTTCAATTTCATAATAACAACTCACTTGAGGATTACATATTTGTGGCTAAAATTTTCACCCTACTTGGGAAAATCACTTTACCTTTCTCTTGTGCTATGTGGATGCTTTACTTGTCTAGTGGAGGAAGAAACTAAGGCGCTATCTCTTATTGCTTGTCTCTTTGCTTTTGTGGCAGAATATTCTTGGTAAAGAAGAGATTTTCTTGCTATCTCTTGGAATTGGTAATAAATTTTATGCATATTGTGCTATTTCTTCTTGTTTCAAAGTTATTTTGGTCTAAACCCTTGGAGGAGTATAAGGGCATACACCCTCCACCAAGATCTATCATCATTGTCATTGAATAAGAAATTTTTCAAAGGTTGCTACAAGGAGTAAAAGGGACTACACCCCTAGATAAGTAACAAACCCTATCTCTTACACAAGAGACTCCATTAACCCAATTGATAAGGAACTAATATACTTGCATTGGAGATATAATATCATTGCGTTAATATACGTGAAATATTGAGATATTGCAATTGTCTAAGTTGGATTTGATTCTACATGCTATAAGCCTTCTTGTTCCCTAGGGTCATCTTGATTGGCCTTGTAATTCTCTTTGCTATTATAAATTAATTCTACAACCATTAGGGTTTCTTCAAAATCATCTTTCTTTAATCTATTGCTCATCATTCTACCACTAAAAGTCACTTGCAAGCTACCATATTTAATCTACTAGTTGTTAGCTATCTTTTGGGTGGATTGTTTGTTGATCTTGGTGGATAGAAGTTGTTTCTAAGGAAATTGTTTTCTACATCAATTTTTCTGTCATAAAAACTTGTTGATAACATCATATAACATCCCTCTAAACATCACCAAAGTCTTGCTTAAATCATTGGAAGTTTAACTAGTCATTGCTAGATTTGTTTCCATCATCTTGTACTTGATTTTGGAGGTCAGATTTTTAGCTATTAACTTTATTCATCACTGATATATATATTTCTATACTGCTGCAATTTTGGGACAGCAAGGTTTGTTGCTTATTTCCCATTGTTTAAAGGCTTCATTTATCATATTTTGTCTTGTTTTAGGCAAGGATAACATTGTTTTGCAGATATCTAACACTTGGAAACCATTTACCTTCTTACAAGACTCATAAAAGACTTTATCTATCTCCAAAATCGACCTATAGGGGCACTCATCTTTCATCATCTCACTTTCCATCTCAATCCCCCTAGGGTCACCGAGATTCCCCCCTTGTGGTGATTTCATCATGACTAAAGTAAGGGGAGTGTCTATCTAAGGTGATAGTGGGTAGGTACTCCCATAGTTGTATCATATTTGTGGTTTGGTTTGGGCTTTTCCCAAGATACAATCCAAGCAATAACAATGTCCACCTATCATCCCCTGATTCGGCCATGTCATTAACCTTCTTTTCCTCCATCGATGATCGGCTCATTCTTTGCATCAACGGTCAACCTATTTCTTTGCATTACAAAAAATACACCTTTTTCGAATTCCAAAAAATCCCAATCATTGATGATCGACGATTTTCTTCCATCGATGAGTTACAAAAGACACTTCTTCACAGATTTCATCGAACCTCGAAACCAAAACTAGAATGAATCTAAATCGTCGATCTCAAAATCGAAAGTAATATTGGTTGCCGATCCGCTAAACTTTTCTAAGCCCATGGATAAATCTCAACGATTGATCACCAAATCAAATGTGAAGTATATTGTCCATTCCCCAACATCTCCAAATCTTGGTGAACTCCAAAACTGTTGGGTATCTGTTATATTCTTTGCATGTGTGTGTGGGCACATTAGATATGAAAACTGCGTCTGATGATCCCTCTAGTAGTTCTCTTTGTGTCGTGTGCGTCGGGCACTTTCCTAGGGGGGGTCCCAGGGGGGGCAGGTATGCCCCCCCTGGTTAGCGGATTTTGCTATTTTTAGCGGTTTTGTAAATTAATCCCGGATTAAGGGATTAGGGTTTTGGTATCTATGGAATACCTAAAAAAATTATATATATATTGTATAGTGAATGGTGAAATTTGATATAATGAATATAAGAAAGGTTTTCCCGGTTGAGGGTTTCCGGTATAAAATCTATGTATACCCTGTGTATGAGCCATTGATTAAATTTTGTTTTGCTTAAGAATTTATATGCATTGCTTTACTTCACAAATTTAAAACTTACATGTGGTATCAAAGCTCATTTTTGGCTTCAGAGGGACACCTTTGTTGTTGAGGGTTTGGCTCGGTCTTGATAGATCAAGGTTATCTTGGGTCTGTGATAAACCTGGGTTTAGTGGGAGCTTTTGCAGTGGATATTCGAGTATAGAAAGAGGAATGACGAGCTCATCTAGAATCGAGATAGAGAAGTTAAACGGTAAAAACTTTGAGCTATGGAAGCTCAAGATGGAGGACCTTCTTGTAGACAAAGAACAATGGATCATTGTGGATCCTGGTACACAGCCTATGGGTACACCGTCTACTAGCACACAGGATACTGGTACACAACCTACTAGTACACAAACTACTAGTACACCAACTACTGGTATGTCGAAGTAATATTGGGAGAAGTTGGACAGAAGAGAAAGGAGTACTATTCGACTCTACCTAGCAGATTCGGTTTTGTTGAATGTCTCGGGAGAATCTACAACCAAGGAACTATGGGATAAGTTGGGGAATTTGTATCAATCAAAGTCCTTGGTAAACAATTTATTTCTTTGAAAGAAGTTTTATCATCTTAGGATGGAATATGGAGATTCTGTGACAGAACATCTAAATGCCTTTAATACTCTGGTAAGTCAACTTGTCTCTGTTAATATTACGATTGCATAAGAAGATAAGTGTATTACTTTGTTATGTTCTTTGCCAGACTCTTGGGATAATCTGGTTGTA
>ML791010.1:161220-177636 GCA_009831015.1 Picea engelmannii | reverse complement strand
CGGTTGAGGGTTTCTGGTATAAAATCTTTGTGTACTCTGTGTATGAGCCATTGATTAAATTTTGTTTTTATTAAGAATCTATATGCATTGCTTTACTTCATATATTTAAAACTTACAAAAACTCCATCGACGATTTTCTTTGATGAACTGACTCTGCAAGACTTCGTCAAATTTGTCGAAATCTGATCATCAATGATCGACATGTCCTTCCGAGGAACTAACTCTACCAAAATTTTTGAACTCTAAAACCTCCATCGACGATCAACATTTCTCTTGGCTAACGTAGCATGGCACATGGATGTTGACATGGCATGACACATGGATGTTGATGTGGCAACTTGGCTGATGTGGCATGATACATGGATGTTAACATGTAAACTTGGATGATATGTAATGACACGTGGATAATAGCCACATGTCATGTCCTAACTCAGTCATGTCATCCTCCTCTTTTCCCTTACATCGGCGATCAATGATCTCTCTTGCATTGACAATTGATGATTTATTTTGCCTTTACAAAAGGTTAGTTCCTAAAATTTTCGCCAAACCCGATCGCTCCGTTAGAAATACGTGATTTGTTTTCATCGATGAATTACAAAAGGTCTACTTCATAAGGTTTTCTCCAAGCACCAATCACTCCATCGATGATCAATGATTTCTTTTCATCGACGAATTACAAAAGTTATGCTTCATAAGGTTTTTGCTAAATTTTGACACTTAGAAATTTTCAACCAAATCCAGGATGAATTTGGGTCGTCGATCTCCAAACCAAAATGATCTCAACCTTCAATTCATTGTACCTTGTCAAACATGCAAATGAATCTCAATTGTTGATTCTTAATGTCTAAATTGTCTAGGCCATATATTCATCAAACTCTTCAGCCATCATAAAACATAAAATTTGACCTTCCAGGCCGGATATAACCCTGCAACTTGCATAGTGATACCATTGATCATCTCTTCAACAGTTGTGAGGGAAAATTAGACTCGAATTTGTTCATAATTTTGGGGATTTCACTCTGGCTTCACCAATTTCCCCAAATCTGACATAGATCAAACTTCACCACAATGAATTTACCCAAAATCCTTGTTGGTGTTTGGCCCATACAAGCCCGATGTTAAACCTTAAGCTCTAATACCACATTGTAATGTACCTAGATAATCATTGAGGCATGCTACCAAAAAAAAAATCAGCTTTGATACCATAATGTAACACACCCAACCCCCAGCTGGGTCGTGCTACAATTAAACACAACCAAACAAAACTCCATACCAATTTTAAATTTGGAAAATACACAACATGACATACAATCTCATGCAAGCATCCATAACCATTAAAAATGTAAAGCAATCAATTAAACACATGCAACAACATCAACATTCAATCATATAAGAACATAGGTGCAAAAGTCTCATTTAGGCATAATAGGCAATAGTAAATAAGATAAAATCATAAGGCAATACAAAGCAATTAAATCAACAATTCAACATAATTAAACACATTGAATATGAGCACTTATCTTTTTAAAATCAACCCGATGCAGACGATAGACGATCCTCCCAACCATAGACTTGTTGTTCCAGTTCTTAATAGCAAGTCACCCCCGAGTTGGGGCTATGAATCCACAAGACACAGTGGTTCCTAAGGTTGGCTATTGTCCCCTCTCAACAACGAACTCCCACAACCATTCCAATCTACCAACTATCTTCCCCTCAACCCGTGCAACCCAAGGAGTGGGATCCCCTTATTTTTCATGCAGTCCCTTAGGCTATCCTCTTTCCCTCTAGGGCTCCAACGTAGGTCATATATGAATATATCAGTTGGGGAGTCCAAGAATCCACGGTTGCGACCGGGAATTATCACCATAGAAAAGAACTTGCTCTCTTGACAATTTCTTGAACCAAAACTAATCACAAGCATGCAACCTCTCTCTCGAATAATTTACAGCTCCAACCAATTGTTCTTCATGCCCAATCTCTCCTTCAAGCTTCATAGCTATGCTCTCTCTTATTGCTCCTCCCACTACATACCATTTGCATAACCATTTACTTTCCCCACTTGATCTCCCTGCTTGACTCTCACTCTTCCCCCATGTTGTCTTGTACTCAACCCATTCTCTCCTTAATTCTATGAGATGATCTCACACCAACCCTCTTACATGCATTCAATGATTGGGGCTTGGGAACACTCAGGATAAAATAGAAGTTTTATACACAATGATAACTTGGAAAGATGGTTTGGGTTAAATAGACATGGGTAACTTCCCCTTTGGAGCCCCTCCTCTTAGGCCTTCCCCTCTCTTGTGGATACTTAGACCATTAGTCTCTGTTTGCATCCGGTAATACATTTCATTTATTATTTCAGATACACATATTACATCGCTTGGCCTATGGCCATACATCATACTTACTTTATACATCACTAAACTAGGGATTAAAAATGGGGTTGTTACACACACACACACATAATTATTCACTGCAATACTAAATTGTGAATAGAGAACAAATGAAATCCATCACATTTGGGTTCAAAAACAAAGAAAATAGGGTATGGGTTACAAGTTCATGTTTTTCTTTTACAAGCAATTTATGAATTATTTGACAAAGAGGAATTGCTACTAGGTAAAGGTTTTAACTTGAGACTCAAGTAAATTTGTTAAATGTTAGGGAAAATTTTATTGTTTCCATCAAAATGGAAAATTTAGTTGCTTATGGTTCAAATAGTAACTTTCTTCTCATTCTTTTCTTATTATCCTAATGAAATAACAATGGGTCTTTTAACAAAGGATAGGAAAAGAGGATTCACAAATTGCTTAAGCTTCTTCTCTAGCAAGCAGTATATTATCTTGATGTAATTAGAGTCATAAAATAATTGTAGTTAATGTTGAAAAATAAACTATGTTATGTAGAATGAACACATGGACACTCATATCTACTATAAAATCAAAGAAAATCTAACTAATCTATACAACGAAGAACAACAAACAAAAAATGAAAAGGACAAGGAAATAAATAAAAAAAGGAAAACACAAATAAAAATTAAATAGGGACTTAAGCATCTAAACTAATAAATCAATACAAAAAATCAAGAATCCCTACCTTGAGTGAACCCTACTCAAGATCAAGAAGTTCTTGCACATAGGTTACAATATTTCAATCTCATCACTTTTCTAGAAATGTTTATTCGATAGACACCCAGTTATGAAAACCTAGAGTTCTAATACTGCTATGTAACAATGTTACCTAATATAGCTTGTTACGAGGGTGTTACCTACTAGGGTTCTTTTTTTCTTAACCAAATCAAGTAACTAAACCATGTCTAAGTAACTAAATAAATCAACAATGAAACAATACTATAAGTAGTGCAATGTCAAGCTCTTGTAATTTGTCACCTAGTGTTGCATAAGAAGATTGAGAATAAGGAAGGAAATTGCATCTAAAGGGCATCTTTCTACCCAACCAATGAAGTCACATGAATCCATGTGTTTCCCCCTAAGCAGGGGCTTAAGATCAATGAGTGCATAGGTCAAGGATAAACACTTTAGGAAATCAATGCAAATCACTCATCTACCCAACAATCACATCAATGGGTCAAGCGTCAAAGATGCAACTAATCAACTATGTGTGGTGGAGAGGCCTCTTGAATTACAACACCATGCCAATATTCCTCATGGTTATGCTACGTAATAAAACCCATTCTAGCTTCTTATGTACCCCCAATCGGTCAGGTACACCTCTAGATATGAGGCTTCTCTGAAAGGAATATATTATTATGCTCTAGCTCTTAACGAATAAGCATGGTTAGTTAGCTACCACCTTCCACCATGGAGTCCCAAGGCCCAAAATCAATTGCCAAGCTCAAACAACGAACATTATTACCCCTATGTGGTCAAGTACACTCCCAACCTCTTCTACCCACTCATAGATGCTAAGGAAATTATCAAGCTACTCTCATCAAATGCAAAGAGTTAACAATCCTCTTCCTTGAGGAAAAAATTCATAATAATCCACATAAACCCAATGCCACAATTTTCCTTCTCAAGGAAATAACTCATAAATGATAAAAAACATCTAACCCCTCCAAACACAAGGAAAGCTTCTATTTCTTCTTATCTCTCATAATATAATTGTGTCCTCCCGAAAATGTCTCTTGGCCTTCCCATTCCTCATCCCTAAATACACTTTGGGGAAAAATTAGGCTTAGGAGTAGAATTACAAATGTCACAAAATAGATAAAGTTGAAATATAATTGATGCCTCTTAGGATTTTTACACCACATCGAATTAGGAAGTAATCTCAAGTCAATTTTTCCCTTCCTAGGCTTACTAAGCACTAAGATTAGGCAAACCATCCTCATTCAACAAGAGTCACATCCTTTGGGAACGATTTCCATGAATTAATTAATATTCATCTAAGCTACTCCCATCATATAACCTAGGTTAGTGTGGGTCTCAGGAACACAAATTGTGAAAATGTTAGCTTTCCAAAGAACATCATAATGTATGTAAAAACGTGAACTACAATACATCATAAAAAGAAATAACTCAATGAACATTAATAAAAAAGATAACCATCAAGGAAATACTCATCAAAGAGATATGGAGCTAAAAACATCATTTTCCAACTAAGCAACATAATGTGTGTTGTAACAAATATGTATCAACAAAGCACAATAAACACTAGAATGAGGTATTACAATGGTGCACCATTTATTTTTAAAAGGATTATGTTACCCTTTTGCTCAACTAATTATCATTTTATTACAAATGATCATTTTTTTCTTTTTTTAGAACTACTTGCATACTATTGTTAAATTAACAATACAAAACACTACTATTTAAAAACAAATTGTAACTACTATTTAAAAACAAATTGTAACAGATAATCAATCCCCGCAAAAAGCATATAAGCAAATTGTTGTGCTCTATAAGCTAGACACTTTTGTCATAGGGGTTTTTGAACTTGGTTTTTGTAGTTGGTAGCAACAAGAGTTTATCCAATTGAGTTAAGTTGTAAATAATAATATATTAAAACATAAATTTGTAAAAGGCCTTAACTATACTATAAAGTCATAATCAAGGTTATGGTACCTTTGTATTTAATAAAAATAGTGTTTATTTTAAATGAGGGGGAATGTTGAGGCTGATTTGGGTGGCTAAGTAGCTATTTGTGAGTTTTTTTTATCTATCTTTGTGTCACTTTTTGTATTCTCATTTGCACCCTTTTGAGCATTTTCTTTTCAAGCATAGTCAATGCACTAAATAGCGTATTTGGCAATGATAATTAACATGGAAAATAGTACAAGGAATGTATGAAATTCACAAGTTAAATTGCCCAGATGATTTTTTTTTAAGGGAAAAATGAAAGATCAATGTAATAGTGATGATATGTGAAAAATGATCAAAAAACAAGAATCAAATCCATCATGACATGCTGCCACCATTGCTACTTATAAGAATAAAAGAGCACAAGTGATAATTTTGAATTATCATTGCCAATGTTTTGATATATATGCTTTCAATAAAAGAATCTTGCATGGGATGTGAAAGAGAAGTTGGAAGTTGTGTGAACCATCAAGAGGCACTAGATTTTTGCACATGAAAAATCAATTGTATGGGCTCCACTTGTCACATATGGGTCAATGGAAATCATATTACCAAATTTAGAGAAATTAGAGATGAGATTGATGTTGATGATGTGAAGAAAAAATTAAGAAAGAGTTTGTTCATATGAATTTAAATGCTCTTTTAAAAGAGTTACAAGCATTTTGATACATTACTTACAAGAATTATGAATTGTCCCTTGATGAATTGGATGGGACGTTATTGGAATCAAAGCAACAAATTTGAAGACAATGATGAACAAAAGGCCTTCACTACAAAAATAAAGTGGAAAACTTGTCAAGGATTTAAAAAATAAAATCATAACTCATCTCATGACAAACTGTCACTAGACAACAAGGAGAAACATCGAATCAATGCAACCAAACATGAGAAGGTTGAACACGTATTCAAGAAAAGTGGGAAGGATGGAGACAAGGATATCTGATCTTTGATTAAGGGGTCTCAAAAGACATGAGATTACAAATAAAAAATGGTTATCCAATGTTGGGAATGAAGTGATGAGTTGGTTGTACTTAGTAATAATAGAGAGCATAGAGAAGGATCATGAACATCATGATCAATATGGATGATGGTAAATGCAAAGTTATATATAATATTCTCTATATTTCAAGATTGAGTTAAGATTCTTCCAAGGAAAAGAGGAACCAACCAACCAATGCTTGATGAAGGACATGGAAGTATAAACATGATTGTTACTCGAGGATGTCAAAATGATGGGATGTATAAGTTTGACACTTCGTTAGGGAAACAACACAACTCTAAATGCAAGTTGTTAATGAAGGGAAAGCCTCATGGCAAAGTTGAAAATAGTGAAAAGGCTTCTAAAAATTTGTGGATATAAGCCCATTTTTGTGAGGTTTGCCTTGTTGGGAATATGCAAAGAAACGGTTTTGGAAAAGAGGGAGCTTGAGAAGTAGAACATCTTGAATTTGAGTTGGTTGATTACCAGCATAGACCCTTCTTAAACCTAGATCTATCAAGTGTCAAGAGTGGTCAAATCCCTCAAACTTTTTCCCTCGTTTTTGCACTATCAAAAACTTTGTACCTCTAATCCCACTTGATACTTGACAGAACAAAGGTTAAGATGGATCTACACTAGTATATGTAGATTGAATTTTTTGGAATTGTCTAATTGTTCTACTTTTTGGACCTGTTTTGATCATATATTGACCAATTTTGGTTGTATATGGGTCCAAATAGTAAAACAATTAGACTACTCAAATTTCTTTTATCAAGTGGATATAAGAATATTTTTTACTTTTTATCAAATCCCTTGAGGTTCAATTCCATCATAAAAAAGGTTTACACCTCAAGGGAGTTGATCCCTCTCAGTGCTTGATAGAACCAAGGTTAATATGGATGTAGGATTTTTATCAAGCCACCATAAAAATACTATTTTTACATATCTATTCTAAAAAAAAATTGTCACGTCAACACACATTACTAATGGGCATCCCAATTGTTGTATCATGAGGACCATTTTTGAGATATATCATCACCTTTGTACTCCATGAGACCTCTTGACCATGATTAATAAAATTATGTTAGGTTTTGTGCAATTGAGTATTAATGAACTGATTTGAATAATTGAGTATATCTTGTATCCTAGTTTAGTTATGATTTTGATGATTTCATGCATGTATAAGGCTACACTAACATATGGCTCAAGTAGGTCAAAGTTCAAGGTGGACCTTCACCAACATTGCAGGAGAGAAAACAAAGATTGTGTCCCCTACTGAACCTCCAAGGATTTCCAAGCCTTTGATCACCTAAGGCACCAAATCCAACATCATATCCATTTGAATTGTTGATTGAGAAAGGACAATCTAGAGATGGATTTTATCCCTAGAACACAAACCCCTCATTATAGGGATCTTGAGGATATGAGCCCTTCAATCAAGGACTGATTGAAGGGCTTATTGAAGTAATTATTTTTGCATAAATAGGAGCTAGGGGATAGCCTTATCAAGTATTAGTCATTGTTGAGAATTAATAACTCTTCTAGAGCTGAGGAATTCAAACACTTTGAGAATGTATTGTTGTTATGGATTAGTGTGTTAATGCAGAAATTTTACTTCCAGATTTATTACTTTTGGTAGTGCTTTTAGGTTCCCTATAGAAGCCTTGGGTAGGGCCCACTCAATGTCGAACAAGGAATCTATGTATTGTTGTTACATTTATTTCTTTTCAACTGTTTTTAGTCCATTTTATTTACCTTTCATATTATGCATCATTTTTTGCAATTATTCTTAATTTCAGTAGAAAATTATAACATGTCATTTCAAGTAGACTTAATGGTATTATGTCATTAATAAAGAGCCATTGTTAACTCCATTTGATTCATATTTGCAGTAAGTCACTTCAAGAAGAATTTACTATGTTTTCTAGTGCTTTTATTCAACTTTGCAAAAGGATATCTGCAGTAAACTTTGTTTTCAGTAGGTTAATTGAAGAAGATTCAATTATGTTTTGCAATAGGCTTCTTTCTACACTATAGTACAACAACTTAGCTAGGTTTACTTGGGTTTGCAACACTTCAATTCATCTTTTATTTATGGCAGATTAAGTAGGACAATCTTTTGATTAGTAGGTGCTTTCAAGTTCTACTTTGCAATCATTCAATCAATTTGTCGCTTTCATTTGAGTATTGTTAAGTAATTTTTATCATTTTCATTGATGAAGTAGTCTTTGCATTCTTAGGGTTAACATGTCTCATCCTTCTTAGATAGGTGTCTTTATGCAGTTTGCACACATCATGCATAGTACCTCATCAAACAAGTACGTCCCTAGGTTGACAATCTAAAGTTATAGCTCAAGATTTCAACATCCTCGTTGCAATTCTTTGGCCCACCAATTACATATTTTCTCCACCTAGGATATAGAATGTGTTTCTCGACATAATAATACATATCGATCTATGCAAGAAGAATATTGGATATAATTTTCTCAAAACAATGTCTATTAGTTCTTTCAAAACCTTATTAGGGTGGAAAATTCTTCCAATGAATTCCAAATTATTTCAAGGAGCATGGAATCAACAACTTGTAAAATGTAAAATGGAATTCCTAGGAGGAAGAAGTGTACATAAAGGAATAGGTCTTTATAGTTTCTTTAAGGTTGAAGTATACAACAATTTACTTGTTCAATAGCAACATTGGTCTCTTCGGAGTTATGGACTCATACCCATAGGCCCACGAGTGAGGGTCACAGTCCCTCTATATCCCTTTTCCTTTTTTCGGCAAGGTTTCTTTAGTCTCCCATGAGTTTATGAGCCGAAATTCTCCTGTCCCCAGCGTCGTAGTTGTCTGTCTATTGGGTGCTATCTGGAAATATCTTCGACGGGGACCGAGGTACTTCTGACCGGACATATGGATCAAGAAGACGGAACCGAGATAGATTATGACATTAGCCCATTGTATGAAAGGTATTTTTGCACACTTGAGAAGTTTCTGGAAAGGAAAAATCAGTCTGGATACTCCCCCCGCTCGCATATTGAGGAGATAGTCGGTGATAATCAGAGCAATTCTCCGTCCAAAGGCTTCTATAGTGAAGAATCGAAGATCATTACATCGCATCTAGGTCTGGAAAAGAAATAAGAAAATAGTAAGGGTTTTCAGAGCGAGAGTAAGGGTGTCGATGGGGCTTATGGTTTTGAAGTGGCTTATCCTAAGAAGAGATCAAAGTGCATCCGGTGAAAAAAGAGGGATCGTCCAGATGGTAGTAAGTAAGGATATATATATAGTGGAGGTTACACGATTTTTTGGTAGGACTCTAGTTGGTCGTTTCAATGGAAAGTTTGCAGGTGAAGAAACCCTATTTAGGTGGATGGACTTGCACTGAAACCAGTGCTTGGTTATGCCCTGGAGGCTCATGCGCTCACTAGAGGATGGAACTCTTTTTTACTTCTTAGGACGATTGATTTTGAACCTATCAAGGAGCCAGTGGTGTTGATGTGAGTATGGGCTATATTGCATGGTTTTCCCTTGGGATTCTGGTCAAGAGAGGCATTAGAAGCCATAGGAAACAAGCTAGGATTTTTTTCGGACTAGAACCCAATTGGGCCTCTGAGACGGATCGATGTTGGGCTTGGATCCAGATGTTGGGCTTGGATCCAGATTGAGGTGGATGTTCGGGAAGGTCTTGTAGGAAATATTGACATCTTGTTTGGAGACAAAGTGTGGCATCAAAGAATCTACTATTGGAAGTTACCCTTTAAATGCCATGGTTGTCATGAAATTGGACATGTTCTCTCCCAGTGTGGTCGCTCTACGCCCTTATTCCAAAAAACATTAAAGGTATGGAAGACAAAATCGAATTTGGGAAGAACCAACACTATGGAGATGAACACAGTTGACGGAAGAAGGGCAGAGATTGTTTTCAGTTTAGGCAAAGTAGATTCAAGAGGCCAAGGCCCTGTAAATGAGAATCATCGCACCTCTCCATCGAGTATGACTAATAAGTTTCCGCTTTATGTTCCAACTCATTTTCCTGAACATGGTGTAGGTGACTCATCTTCAGTCGAAGAAGGTTTTCCCTCCTCCCCTACTAGTCTTTCTCCCCCAAAAGCTTCGTTGGAGGCCGCTACCTCTGACAAACCGGTCTCTCCTCCTCCTCCTTTTCTTGCTTTTTTCCCTCTTCAAAAGGGCATGGTATCCTTTTCTTGCGAAGTAGATTCGAGAGGCCAAGGCCATGTAAACGAGAATCATCGCACCTCTCCGTCGGGTATGACTAATAAGTTTCCTCTTTATGTTCATGCTCATTTTCCTGAGCATGGTGTAGGTGACTCATCTTCAGTTGAAGAAGGTTTTCCCTCCTCACCTGGGCTTTCTCCCCCCAAGGTTTCGTCAAAGGCCGCAACCTATGACAGAGCGGTCTTTCATCCTGCTTTTATTGCTTCCCTTCCCTCTTCAAAAGGGCATGGTATCCTTGTGTTGATGTTCCCTTCCCGACTTAGGTGGTGTCATATCATGCTAGCAACAACTAGGTTCATTAGATGTAATATTAACATGAAAACAATAAAAATAAGAGAAATTATATCATCACATTGTTAATTTTTTGTAACCTAGCACATGAAAACTAAATCCGAGCAAAAGAAATTTACTGAATTAAAACACAACTAGGTTCTTAACAATAATGAGAAAAGAATTAACAACATAAACCATAAAACATTTTCACACGAGATTCGGGTAAAAACCCTTGGAAAAACTCTCACGGGAAAAACCATTTTGTGATGATTTTATTGCTATAAAATCAGGGTTAAGATGGATGTGCACTAGTATATATAGATTGAATTTTTTGGAATTGTCTACTTTTTGGACCTATTTTTTTCATATAATGACTAATTTTGGTTGTATATGGGTCTAAATAGTAGAACAATTAGACTACTCTAATTTTTTTTATCAAGTGGATTTAAGAATATTATTTACTTTTTATCAAATCCCTTGAGGTGCAATTCCATCATCAAAAGGGTTTACACCTAAAGGGTGTTGATCCCTCTCAGTGCTTGATAGAACCGAGGTTAAGATGGATGTAGGCTTTTTATCAAGCCACCATAAAAATACTTACTTATCTATTCTAAAAAAAAATTGTCATGTCAACACACATTACTAATGGGCCTCCCAATTGTTGTATCACGAGGACAATTTTTGAGATATATGATCACCTTTGTACTCCATGAGACCTCTCTTGACCATGATTAATATAATTATGTTAGGTTTTGTGCAATTGCTTATTAATGAAATGATTTGAATAATTGAGTGTAACACACCCGACCGCTGAGTGGCTTTCCTAGGGATGGGGCCTCAAAATTGTGTTCTTCTTGAGTGATTAAATCCTTCATTCAAGGTCTCTACCACATTCTACTCGTCTAAATTTTTCCTACCACGATCTCCATGTTCAAAACTGAGCCCATAACCGATGGATATATCTCTCTGAAGTTCTTTGGGCATTTATTGGTTGAGGGCCACGTGACGCCCACACGGATCCACCTCAAACGTACTATTTCCAAGTTCCTTCCTCCACGGTGGAAGACCATCCACCGTCCAATCCCATGGTTGGACTTACTCTCTTTCTCCTATATCAGTCGTGGAGGAATTCGGCACTTCACGCCTCTTTACTATCTACGCACGAGACCACCCGGAGTTCCGAACTTCTGAAGTCTCGTAAGATCACTACGTGGCTCCGGCCTTCGGACTGTTCGGTCTCTCTCTTCCATCCTACATCCCAGATCCCCCAGGGTCCCGAAGTCCCGGAGTCCCGAAGTCCTGGTCATTTCACCAACCATGTTGGTTAGGCGGACACATATCAAGAACTGACACATAGGAGGGGTCAGGGTGACATGTGTTACGATCCAATGAGCCTATAGGGTACGTGATACACACAAATCTGGGTGACATGTGGCACGTCAGGCTGGGGTCCATGTCACGTTGGGTGACATCATTGCACCACGTCACCCTGGACTGGCAGACTTCTAACATCTCTCAGATCTCACGGTCGAGACCTGGCCACGTAGGTTTATAGATCTACAGCTCTTGTTACCCCAGGGATTCGGCATTCAGAGGTGTTGTGATGCAAACTCCTCCCATCTCCTGAAGTGCCCAATCTATGAACTAAATGGGTCAGCGCCACACATCTCTGGTATATCGATGGTTGGGAAAGAACCTGAAGTATCCCTCAATCTACGTTTTTGGGTTCTTCGCGGATCTGGCCTTTGGGGTTTCAGATCCTGGTTTAGTTGGTCGGATAGGTTCACCTAACCACCTGGGGAACCGCCTAACACCGATCAACCTTACGAGTAACTGTAACTCTCGGTCGTCTTCGACTGGTTTATGACTATGAGGGTCGACAATAATTTGAAGTCCCAGACTTGTGGGGCTTCGAATTCATAAGGAACTTAGCTCCCTCAGGCTTAGCCTGAGGTGCCATGGTATGGGTCATATGGGTCCTCCCGAATGGATCTCGTCCGCTCATCTTCCAAATGAAGAGATTTCCCTTTTCAAGGCTTGAACCTCGCTATCCTTCTTGAACTTTATCATGAAATGGTTAAGGACTTGGGCCTGAAATCTCGGTCGCACAACAAGGAGTCTGGAATAGATATCCTCTTCAGACGAACAGGTTCAAGTCGACACGATATCTCCTATCTCGGTCGTCTTACAATCTTAGTTCCCAAGAAGCCTCAGGAGCTCGGCTAGGCATACCGACTATTAGTCAGAAGTGTAAGTTCACAAAGAGATGAAGGCATACCCATATCATAACCATTCCACACATAAACCATTCATAAATACACATATGTATAAATCCATGTGTTCATCCATTATTCCAGTTCAATACATAAAATAGGGAAAATACTTATCATACCAGATAACGTGAAGCGACTGCTAAAAGGGGTGCTCGTTTCCTCCCAACTATTGGCTTAGTCACTCCTAATGGATTTACCACTAGCCACCCCCGAGATAGACCACGATGCTCTGAGATATAATCGTTTCTTCCGGCTCAACGACAGTAGGGACGTAGGTTACTCTCCTCCTCCCGCAGGATCTTGGCAACGGTTTACACAATACCAAGCAAGGAGGACCAACCTCGTTTATCAGCTTGTATCATAACCTGACTAGCAATTTCCCTGCGACCAAAATGCTCATTCCTTAGTTCTTCCTTGAACCCGAGAGCTTAGCCTCTCGTCTCTGCACTCTTCGCAGGTCTCCTGAGGATATGAGCCCTTCAATCAAGGACTGATTAAAGGGCTTATTGATGTAATCATTTTTGCATAAATAGGAGCTAGTGGATAGCCTTAGCAAGTATTAGTCATTGTTTAAAATTAAGAACTCTTCTAGAGATGAGGAATTCAAACACTTTGAGAATGTATTGTTGTTATGGATTAGTGTGTTAATGCATAAAGTTTACTTCCAAATTTCTTACTTTTGGTAGTCCTTTTAGGTTCCCTATAGAATCCTTGGGTAGGGCCCAGTCAACGTTGAACAAAGAATCTAAGTATCATTGTTACATTTATTTCTTTTCAACTGTGTTTAGTCCATCTTATTTATCTTTCATATTATGCATCATTTTTTGCAACTATTCTTAATTTCAGTAGAAAATTATAGCATGTCATTTCAAGTAGACTTAATGGTCTTATGCAATTAATAAAGAACCATTGTTAACTTCGTTTGATTCATATTTTCATTAAGTCACTTCAAGAAGCATTAACTCTATCTTCTAGTGTTGTTATTCAACTTTGCAGTAGGATAATTGCAGTAAACTTTGTTTTCAATAATTTAATTGAAGAATATTCAATTATGTTTTGCAATAGGCTTCTTTCTACAATATAGTACAACAACTTAGATAGGTTTACTTGGGTTTGCACTTCAATTCACCTTTCATTTATGGCAGATTAAGTAGGACAGTCTTTTGATTAGTAGGTGCTTTCAAGTTCTACTTTGCAATCATTCAATCAATTTGTTGCTTTCCTTTGAGTATTGTTTAGTATTTTTTATCCTTTTCATTTATGAGTAGCCTTTGCATTCTTAGGGTTAACATGTCCCATCCTTCTTACATAGGTGTATTTATGTGGTTTGCACACATCGTGCATAGTACCTCATCAAACAAATACGTCCCTAGGTTGAAAATCTGAAGTTATAGCTCAGGAGTTCAACCTCGTCGTTGATATTCTTTGGCCCACCAATTACATATCTTCTCTGCCTACGATATAGAATGTGTTTCTCGACACAATAATACATATCGATCTATGCAAGAAGCGTATTTGGAAGGATCAAGATAATTTTCATTCATGGTTTTAGAAGAATATTGGGTATAATTTTCTCAAAACAATGTCGATTAGTTCTTTCAAAGCCTTATATAGAGGGTGGAATATTGTTCCAATGAATTCCAAATTATTTCAGGGAGCATGGAATCAACAACTTGCAAAATGGAGTTCCTAGGAGGAACAAGTGTACATAAAGGAATAGGTCTTTATAATTTCTTTAAGGTTGAAGTATACAACAATTTACTTGTTCAATAGCAACATTGGTCTCTTCAGAGTTATGGAGTCATACCCATAGGCCCACGAGCAAGGGACGGAGGCCCTCTATATCCCTTTTCCTTTTTTTCGGCGAGGTTTCTTTAGTCTCCCATGAGTTTCTAAGTCGGAATTCTCTAGTCCCCAACGTCGTAGCTGTTTTTTTGTTGGGTGCTATCTGGAAAGATCTTGGACGGGGACCGGGGTACTTTTGACCGGACATATGGATCCAGAAGACGAAACCGAGATAGATTATGACATCAGCCCATTGTATGAAAGGGATTTTTGCACACTTGAGGAGTTTCTGGAAAGGAAAAATCGGTTTGGATACTCCCCCCGCTCACATCTTGAGGAGATAGTCGGCGATGCCAGGAGTCTTGTCACACGAGTGAAAGAATTTGTTGATCTAGTAGCAGTTAACCGGGTTAATGACCCCGTCGAAAATAAGGCTTTCCAAAACTTCATTGTCTCTGTCCCCTCTCGTGATAATTGGAGCAATTCTTCATCCAAAGGCTTCTATATTGAAGACTTGAAGATCATTACATCACATCTGGGTCCGGAAAAGAAGGAAGAAAATAGTAAGGGTTTTCAGAGGGAGAGTAAGGGTGTCGAAGGGGCTTATGGTTTTGATGTGGCTCGTCCTAAGAAGAGATCAAAGTGCATCCGGTGAAAAAAGAGGGAACGTCCAGATGGTAGTAAGTAAGGATATATCTATAGTGGAGGTTACACAATTTGTTGGCAGGAATCTAGTTGGTCGTTTCAATGGAAAGTTTGCAGATGAAGCAACCCTATATAGGTGGATGGACTTGCACTAGAAACCAGTGCTTGGTTATGTCCCAAAATCTCATGCACTCACTAGAGGATGGAACTATTTTTTACTTCTTAAGACCTGGGTGGTTGATTTTGAACCTATCAGGGAGCCAGTGGTGTTGATGTGAGTATGGGATATATTGCCTGGATTTACCTTGGGATTCTGGTCAAGAGAGGCATTGGAAACCATAGGAAACAATCTAGGTTTTTTTCTCGGACTAGAACCCAATTGGGCCACCAAGACGGGTCGATGTTGGGCTTGGATCTAGATCGAGGTGGATGTTCAGGAAGGTCTTGTAGGAAATATTGACATTTTGTTTGGAGACAAAGTTTGGCATCAAAGAGTCGAGTATTGGAAGTTACCCTTTAGATTCCATGGTTGTCATGAAATTGGCCATGTTCGCTTCTAGTGTGGTCGCTCTATGCCCTTATTAAAAAAAACATTAAAGGTATGGAAGAAAAAATTGAATTTGGGAAGAAGCAACACTGTGGAGATGAACTCAGTTGACAGAATAAGGGTAGAGATTGTTTTCAGTTTAGTCGAAGTAGATTCGAGAGGCCAAGGCCCTGTAAACGAGAATCATCGCACCTCTCCATCAGGTATGACTAATAAGTTTCCTCTTTATGTTCCAACTCATTTTTCTAAACATGGTGTAGGTGACTCATCTTCAGTCAAAGAAGGTTTTCCCTCCTCCCCTACTAGTCTTTCTCCCCCCAAGGCTTCGTCGGAGGTCGCTACCTCTGATAGACCGGTCTCTCCTCCTCCTTTTCTTGCTTTTTTCCCTCTTCAGAAGGGCATGGTATCCTTGTTTTGATGTTCCCTCCTCAAACTATGGATTTCATATCATGCTAGCAACAACTAGGTTCATCGGATGTAATATAAACATGAAAACAATAAAAATAAGAGGGATTATATCGTCACATTGAAAAAAAATTGTAACCTGGCACACGACAATTAAATCCTAGAAAAAAAAA
>ML791010.1:115961-127692 GCA_009831015.1 Picea engelmannii | reverse complement strand
AAAAAACATAACATGCATAATGAGAGGAAATGAACCCCTATCTCTTCTTTATACCCCTTTCACCTTTTTCCTCCTTAAGTGACTTTTAATTCATCTTTTAATATTTTCTCTAAAATCACTTTATTAATTTATTTACTTTTTTAACCCCAAAAAGTGATTAATTTCCCTTTATGACTTCTCCTGCCACTGAAAGTCACTTTTCATCATCCCATCCTATAGATATTTTTGCCCCGATTCCAATGAGCTATTACACTAAGGTATTTCTCCAAGAAACAAGTTTCAAATAGTACCTTTAGTGTAATTAATTAAGATATGCCCAATAACAACCATGTTTTACAGAAATTGTCAGAATGCAACGAAACCAAAAGCAAGCGGTGCAGAAATGATCCTAATGATGAATAATGGTAGAAAAAATAGTTGGGCCCATCACTTACAATAATTAAAATGACGTTTGTTATCCACCAAGTTGCACTAGAATAGACTTCCAGCGAGCCGCCAAAGATTGAACATTTCATGTTCAATATTTAGAGTTCAGAAGTTCAGCCGGTCATTAAGACCAACCTTTTTCACATTTTCCATAAAAAATTGTAATAAGAGATGTTGCATGATGAACTTGTAAAAGGTCTTAGCCACTTTCGACTTAGGCATGAGTTGTTACTCTAGAGTGTTTTTTTTACTTATTAATTATATTTTTCCATTTTAAGGCAATTTATAATCTATGAGTTTTTTCACTCAATTCCTCCAGGGCTGGAGTATATAACTCATGGTTAGGCCTTAGCATGAATCTAAGCCTAGTGTCTAATGTATATTACCATGCTAAACATACTCCTAAAGTCTTATGGATATGTGCTAAGTCCCCCTTAGGATTTTTTTATTTTTTCAATTAATTAAAAAAAAATTCGCAAAACGGAAATTTTTAATTAAAAAATAAAGTTGTATTAAAAAAATGGTACTAGGGGACTTCATATGCCTTGGGGGTGCTCATTTTTGGACCTAGAGCACCCATAATACCTAAGTACCCACTTGGTTGAGTAAAATTAGTGATTTTAATCACTTAAAAATCAATTTTACTAAAAAAACCCAAAAAAGTAAAATAAAATCAAAGAAAATCAGCAAATGTTAATTTTGGGTGTTGAATTTAATGTAGTTGCAAGAGCCATTCTCCCTAGAGGATGGCTGAAGACCCTAGTTGTGGACTAGGGCCCCTAGTACACTCCTGGGGTTCTTGGTCTGGGACCAAGCAGTCAGAGCCATGGCAAAAGACCCTTGTAAGGGTCCCTAGTAGACAACTGGGGTTCTTGGTCTGGGACCAAGCAGTAAAGACCCTTGAGAGGGCCCCCAGTAGATGACTAGGGTTCTTGGTCTAGGACCAAGCAGTTTAAGTCCCTAGATATGTCTAGGGCCCCTGGATGTGTTCCAGGGTACCCATGTCTAAGGCATGGGTTGATCCTTGGTCTAGTACCTTGGTGGATAAGACCCCAGATATGTTCTGGGGCAACCTGGTTCTTGATCAAGTAGTTGTTGGTGTGTGATCCTCTTCCTCTCTTCCAGGATGGTCCACAGGACCTAGGAAAGATTTTGAAGGAGGGCATGACCACATGAGGGATGTATCCCATATGCAATGATGATAAAGTTAAATGGTCACCTTGAGAAGTATATGGATATGTGTTGCCACTAAGTAAACCTCTTCTAAAACCCCCACCCTTGGTTTTTGAGCTTGAGTTTGTTTGGGGGTTTTGTATTTTTGTTTTAAGGGTTAATATGAAAAATATTTTAATTAATGTTTGATTACAACATATTTAATTAATATTTATACTAATTAAAAATGTTATTTTAATTATATTTTTATTACCCTAACCCTAGCCTAAAAGTATAAATAAGAACCCTCCCCCTTCACTTTCATTTACATTCACTTTCTCCTCTCCAAGGCTGGCGGATTGCTCTGAGATTCTGTTACAACTGTGGCCTCCCTTTGACTGAAAATTGTGGCCTCCTTTGACAGTCCAGTTTTCACTTCATTGGTGTATGTTCCGTGTTTTCCTTTGTTGTGTTGAAGACTCTTCTCTTGCTGCTGCCAGGTGTACTTTATGAGTTAAGGGTTGCTGATTTGAGGCCTCTTGTGTTGTTGCAAAGTGTTAAAGCTGTCGTCCTGTTCACTGTTGCCAGCCGACCCTCTCCTATAGCCAGCGGAACTCTCCTTGAAGTCTGTCGTCCCCTAGATCTGAGATTTTGAAGGCCGCGACATCCTAGCAAGGTGGCTGGACCTTCATTACAGACAGTCGTCCCTCCTACTGGCAGATGATATTACATGTGTGAGGGTTTGTTACTGTGTGGGGTTTTGGGTGTACTTGTGTGAGGTTTTTCATGGTGGCTTGACTGTCCTATACTTCTCTTGATAGAGATCTGACCCTTGAGGCAGATCCATCACACATAGACTTATCTGAGCATACTTCAGTGGCTTATTATCTCTCAGGTGTGCTATGCTCTTCTCCTTTATATAGAAGTAAGATCATCAAGAGGTAAGTTGTTGTTTACTGTTCTTGCATTGCTTAGATCTATTGACTAGTATATTTTGATATTATTGTCTAATTCAGATTTATCTATTGAACAAGTTCAGAAATGTTTACCTAGTCTAGATCTATCTACTGTGCATGCTCAGATATATATATCTACTATTCAGATCTGACTCGGATTTTGATTTGCTTACTCGGAATTGTTTTTAAAGTATAGATCTATCTACAGTACATGTTCTGAAATATTTTCTAGTTCAAATCTGACTCAGATTTTGATTTGCTTACTCATAATTGTTTTTCTATCTACTGTACATGTTCTGAAATATTTTCTAGTTCAGATCTGACTCAGAATTTGATTTGCTTACTCAGAATTGTTTTAAAACATAGATCTATCTACTGTACATGTCTAGAAATATTTTCTAGTTCAGATCTAAATATTTTGAAGTTCAGATCTACTTAAATTTAATGTGTATTTGCTGATCTTAGTTACAGAATTTTTGAAAATGGATAATTTTGTTTTCTTTCCCTAATCCTAACATTGGGGAAACATGTTTAAACATGTTTTAAGTGAAATAAAGTCCAAGGGGCCATGTGGCAGCAAAAGGGGAACAAAGGAGACATATTATTGGTGAATACTTCAATCAAGGAGACTCCACCCAAGCATTTGAGCACATGGTCAAAAAGAGGGTGCACCCCTCTTGAGAGGTGGCGCACTCTAAGAGTGGGCAGCCTACCTCTTGAGAAGTGGCGCCCCTCTACTTCACTCTTGCTTCACAAATGGTGCATTTTAGGAGCTTGGGAAGAGGTGGCAGCCCATACCTCAACACTTGGCCACCTCCTCCTCACACTTGGTGCGCCCCTCTCTCCTCCACTTGGTGCGCCCTCCTCTCTTGGGGATCTTCATCCTTTGCTATATATACAAGCTCTCTCCCTTTGCAAACTAGTTGGAGTTTGGGGATTGTTGCTCGTAGTTGTACTATTGTAATACTTTTTTCATTTGGAATAAAGAGACTTTGGAGGTCAAGATGGTGTGTTATACATGTGTGTGGATTCTTGATGTCAATTTATGCTTAATCTATGAGGTAATATTTGCCTAATTTCTTCTTTGGATTTGTTAGCTTGGCCTTTGAATGAATGCTATCATCTAGTAGGATAGGATTTATCTAGCTTGTTGTTAATCCTATTGTTCATTTATATTTAGAGGCTTTGATGTGTATGCATGTTTCGGTTAACTAACATATTCTTCAAGTTTCTTGTGTAGGTGACACCAATTTTGTTAACAAGTTTATTTGCAAGATTTTAAAGCTTACAGGTTATCATAGCTTGGAGTGGTGATGAAACTTGCTTGTCTCTTCACAACTTCAAGGATCTAAAGACACGGTCCCTCCTTAGCTCATCTAAAGACTCCATTGCCCAAGGGTTCCAAGGCTACAAGTTTCTCCCTTCTCTCTTTCTCAAATAAAATCTAAATTTTGGTTATTTGTTGGAAATGCAAGTATCTTACATCTATCCTTATTTCAAATTCTGAATATCTAAGTGTACATGCATAAGATAAACTAGATCCAAGTTTGTACTTTCAAGTTTCATCTAATGCTTAGATCTAGCATAGGAAAAGTTTCATTTTAGCATGCTTTCTTTCAAAAAATTTAGAAGTTAAAGGGTAGTTATTTTCTTAAAGCTTTCACTTTCATATTTGGCAATTAGAGTGCCTTTATATTGTTGTTTAAAAACAACAAACAAAGACCCTAAGGAAACAAGCTCTTTAGCTTGCTCTTCTTAGTTCATTTTTGCTTATTTTATACTAGTTTTACTTAGTCAATTTTGGGGCTTTCCTACTAATAACCAAAGACACTTCCAAAGTGTTTTTGGCCATCTTTTGTCATTGTTTGCTTGCTGTTTCATGCAGGTCAGCGAACAGATAAGAGGAATTTATGTCCGTTTTGGGCGGATTTGGAGCATCTGGGACCCCCAGGAGCACCCCTTTCTTCAATAAACATTTGTAAAACATTGTAAAGACTTGTGACCCCCCTAATGAATGGTCACAAGTCACTCCCATAAAGAGTTGTGCAGGTTCTTTAATAAAATCAGTGGGGCTACAAGCTCCCACTCTTCATCCCCCCCAAGGAAACGGTGTTTTTGGTGATTGTCTCAATTTTGCAATTTTAGCTTAGATTTTGTTTTCACAACTAAGGATAAGCTAAAAGTAATCTTTTAATTCATCACAAAGCACTAAAATCTCACATAAACAATAAAGTTAAATAAATCTTCACATAGATTAGATTTCATTTGGAAAGTAAGATTTTAATTACTAGATTAGTTTTCCCTTTCGCAAAGTAAAACACTAATTGCTAGATTAGATTTCATTTCATGAAATTTCTTGTTTAAAATTTGTTTAAAATAAACAACTCCCCTTAGCTCCCAGTGCATTTCCTGGCCCTTCTAGTTGCGAGCTAGTCTCGATCTGCTGTGAGTAAGTTTCATACACGTTGGGTTGGTCAGTGGTGATAGAATAATTAGGGAAATCTCGAAAGTTGTTAGCTCAATGCGCGGGAAAATGCTTAAGGGTGATCTGTGAAGTAAGGCGGACCCTCTCGGGACCTGGTTTTCCCACCCGTTTTGGACATCCAGCACCCATAGTGAGCTTACTAGTGAGACCTTTTAGGTTTCAGTAAGTTCTCCGCAAGTTTCCAAACAAAGAGCTAGTCTCTGAAGAGGCTACACAAACTTTCATTAATCTACCATCAATTTACCTTAATAAAATACACGATCTACACTGCCCACGATTACCTTTAAGGCACTGGTCTCATTTACACACTTTGCAAAGCCATATGCTTCATTTTACTTTTCAATCATTTACTTGAAGCAAATTTGATTTTACTTGCATCTAACAATTGTGTCTTAAGTATAATTTTATGCAAGTATATGTTTGATATATATATATCGTGGTGAATAATTGATCTGTGTATTTTTACTTTATGTTGGTTAATGAAAGAATAAACTCCTAGATTCATTTCTTGTACTTAGTTTAGTTCAATCCTTAGTATATTTGTTAGGGACTACCCCCCTTGGCTTTGCTAGGAGTTAGCCTACACGGAGGAGTTGAGGATTAGGTGACAGCACCTTAACTCTCACTTGCCCCCAAGGACACACCGAGTGGATTGAAGATTTCTTCCACGTCTCCCAGGTGTGTATAAGGCGGCAACAACGTCTAAGGTTATTTTCTCTATTAATCATAGAGTCACTTTATAACCTTATTTTAATTAACTAATGTCACTTTAGGATTTTGCTTTAATAAGCTAGTGACATCAATTAATCTTCATAATCTCCCCTTTCCCATTGATTATAGCATACAGGGAGAGTGTATAGGCTAATCCATCATCCTCTGTGTAGTCATTTGGAAAGGGACATTACACAAAGTTGAGTAGGTCTGCCTTAACCACATCTAGTAATACAATAAAAGAATAAAGTACGGCCTTAGCCATGATTAAAAGTGCATTAATGATGCATATGAATGGGTCGTGCCCACACGTACAGATTACACCAATAATTCCAACAGACTTTTCTATAGAATGAACCAATAAAATGTTGGAAAGAAGAAAAATACTCTTGAATGTCTTAATACTAGTTGTCTCCCAAAGTAGGTATAACTGCCAATCCAATAGAGTGCAATATGAATTTAATAAGGATACCCCATACTTGTATATCTTTGAAGGACTGGTTACACAAGCAGGACTGCTAGCAAATATGGAGTCCTCCCCACTAAAGGGTGGATAAAGTTCAATTTCAATGGTGCCTACAAAAGCAATCTTGGTCAAGCTGGATCGGGAATTTTCATACATGATCAATAAATTTTATTGAAATAAAATATAAAATTACTTGGAAAAAGGTCCAATAATCAAGCAGAGATGGAAGCCATAGTAATGGGCATCACTGAAGTCTTAAAATATGGACTTAAGAGTCATCTGCGAAGTGTTGATGATTGCAGGGTCGTGTGACATTCTCCGGGTCGTTCTCCTCTGGACTGAGTTGAGTCGATCTGGGAGAGGGCCCATGTGATGGGTGTGTCGTTCTCCTCTGGACTGAGTTGAGACGATGTGTACCCATGTGTCGGGTGTGCCTATGCAATCGGTGTGCGTCAAACTCTAGACTGAGTTGTGATGACGTGTGTCTCTTGTCTACTCCTCTGGACTGAGTTGTGATGACGTGTGGTCTCTTGTCTACTCCTCTGGACTGAATTGTGATGACGTGTGGTCTCTTGTCTACTCCTCTGGACTGAGTTGAGATGACTTGAGATGGTCTCCTACCTTGCACTCCTCTGGACTGAGTTGAGTCAGCTTGAGATGGTCTCTTGCCTTATACTCCTATAGACTTAGTTGAGTCAGCTTGAGATGGTTCTCCAAATGGTACTCCTGTGGACTCAATTGAGTTGATCTGTTGAGAGGGATGTCCCTGTGGCTGAGCAAAGGTGGACGTGTCCCTAGTGGCTGAGCACTAGTGGACGTGTGAGATCCTTGCTATATTGTGTAAAGAGTAAGATTTACTTGTAACCCTAATTTGTGATGTAAAGGGTACAAGTCAGCCCCACCATGTGAAAATTAATTAATATTGTGTAATTATTAATTATATTATTAAGTTGTACAGGTCAGAACTATTGTGCCAATAGACACATCATTTGATGTGATAGGTTTTGTATAAATAAGAGTGGATCCCCATTGTGGATCACACTCACTTGTCATGTCATCATTTCAGAAGTTGAGGTCTAAAATTATGAGGACTGCAATTCGCACTTCTCTAGGAGCCAGGTTTCTCAGTCATAGCAGCACCTTATTGTGTGCTAGGATTGGTGGTGAAATGGTGGATCTTCTCTTGGCAGCATAGCAAAGTATTGTTGGGTTTTTCCCTTGATTGAGAAGGGTTTTCCTGGGATATTTTCTGGTGTCTTTTGTGCATGGTTATTCTTCTTGTGATCTTGGTTTACTGCAGCGAGTGTTATTGTTGTTGCAGTAGTTATGGTTCAGCTAATGATAAAATGAAATAAACTACATCTGCATGAGCTAACCATCAAAAACTTAACATGGTATCAGAGCAGTTCTTGAAGATGATTCTTGCACAGTAAAAGACGGCATGAGATGACCCTGACCGAACCTTGTTTAAAGTGTTCTGGACAGCATGGGAAGGCAGCCACCTGCTCTTTGGTGGCTCGGCCTGCTCGAAAAGGGTGCAGCCTAGAAGAGGCTCGGCCTGCAAGGAGAGAACAGCCGCAACCTAGGAGAGGCTCGGCATGCTAGTTTGAGACAGCCACAGGTCTGTTTTGTGGGAGTCTGGACAGTCTGAGATAGCCGGCAGTTTCAGGAAGCCCAGTCGCTGAGTTTTGGAGGAGTTATTGGGGCAGCTGTTGAGGGCAGTCATAACCGCAGATCTAAAACTAAATTACAGACCGGTTTTGTGGGAGATCTGAGGCAGATCCTGAGGTACCTTAAAAGCAGTCCTGTGGGCAGATCTGAGACCTACTCTAAGGCCTATTCTGCAACAAGGATAAGGCACAAGTCTGAAGCAGTTAAGGGAAAAAAATTCAGAACATTAAGGAAATTTCTGAAGCAAATTAGAGACCAAATTCTGTGAGTGGATCTGAGGCTTGTCCTGTAGCAGAAACTAAGGCTGATCTGAGGGAAGCATTAAGGCCGAATATCTAACGCTGAAAGACAATTTTTTGAGGTAATTGCAAACAGCCTTGAAGGCAAATCTGAAGTTTATTCAAACAACATTCTTGAAGGCAAATCTGAAGTGTATGCAAACAGCCTTGAAGGCAAATCTGAAGTGTATTCAAACAGCATTCTTGGAGGCAAATCTGAGGAGCATTCAAACAGCATCCTGAGGCAGATTTCTTGATCAGCTTTTATAAATTCTTGAAGTCTGCTCCAGGCCTATACCGAGGCTTATTCTGAAGCAAACACAAGACCAGATCTAAGGCAGCGATGAAGATTTAGTGACAGAAAATTGATGAAGAAATGGATGTGCCATCCATTTGTCAAATTATCAAATATTGAAGCCTGTTCTGAAGCAGTCTCATAACAAATTCTGAAGCAGTTTGTGTGGTAAATCTGCAACTACTACAAGTGATCAAAGGCAGATCTGAGTTTGAAGATTTTTTTATTTTGAGGTAAAAATTCTGAAATTTGGTTCAAGAATAATCCTTGGGGTGACTTTTGAGTGTGTGCTATAAGTGCATCCTATTCAAGCTCTAGTGAGGAGGCTAGACTTGCAGCTAGTGATGTGCAAAGTTTCAAGCCCTTGTCACTATGCGAGAAGAGAGGAAAGCAACTTTAGCCACCCCAAAAGAAATCAAGGAATGCAAGCAAGAAGGAGTTATTCTCTACCTCAGTCTTCTCGGGAAGACCAAAAGCAAGATTGAGCATGATTGCAGACTAAGGTAAGTCTTGTACTACTTTCCTTAATTGATTTTATCATTACTTTGTAGTAGCTTGCTTTTGATAAAGAATGGTATTATCCCTAGTATGGAAGCCCTCATGACTTGGACCATTATYCTTGGTGCAGGAGTMCAAATTTTTCGTTTGATTGGTCATTATCCCTTCGAGAGGCCATCTTGGTTATTATTCTAGTACAGGAGGCCATTTTGGTTGTTATCCCTTCGGGAGGCCATCTTGGTAATTATTCTAGTACAGGAAGCCATTTTGGTTGTTATCCCTACGGCCTACGGGAGTCCAGATTTCTTATTTCATTATTGAAGGGCCATGATCCCTAGTACGGGAGTCCAATTTTCTTTGGTTGGTTATTATCCTAGTACAGGAGGCCATTTTGATCGTTATCCCTACGAGAGGTCATCTTGGTTATTATCCTAGTACGGGAGGCCAGCAAAGTACTGTAGAGACAGTAGAGACTACTCTATACTAGATTTCTTTTTCCGTTTCCTATTTAGAAGTAGTCTCTAGAACTTAGTACTTTGTCTTGACTCTTTATTATGGCTTATTCTGTAAACAATGAATTTATGAACAATATATGACAGTTTACCTTTGAAGTTTGAAGTTTGAAATTTGAACTATTGACTGAATCTTACAACTCTTTGGTAATGAATATGATGCTCTAGAGTCTTTTTCATTTTGTGGTTGATGTTGTCTGTTAATATGTTACAATCTATTGATGACAAATGTTTATGATTGATCTTATATGTGTACTAAATGGTTGATGCTTTAATGATCATCACTAATCCATTAGCTAAATGATCTTATATCTATGTTTTTCATGTTTTTTGCAATTGATTCAACATTCTGCATGTTTTTTATATATAAGCATCAAAATATATATTTTTATGTATTATATAAAAAACTCTCCCGAAACACTCCCGCTCCCAGATATTTTTGAAAATTGTCGCTCCCGCTCCCGCTCCCAACAGCCTTGAGTACGGCCAAATGTACAAACTGTTCTCCCTATCCGTATGGTTTGTTCATAGGACTATAGGGATCTGTATAGTCCTATCCATATGACTATACAAATCTGTGTACGAGACTGTATGTTGCCTCAAAATGCCTCTTTCATGGTTGCTCTCTCTCGGTTGCTCTCTCTCTCTCTCTCTCTCTCTCTCTCTCTCAACCTACGCAATTGTTCGTGTGTGTATGAAATCTCTATCTTGACTTGTCTTTATACTTTTAGCTGAGACCAAAACCCTAAATCTATTTTTGAGTTTACTCCTAGTATAAGTCATGCTTGCATGAGATACACTTAACAGCTAAATATAAGATTCACTTTTTTTACTAAAGTGAATTACAAAATAGAATTACTTTTTGAAAATATCTTGAACTACTTCTCGCACATTCACATTGAACCTGTGCAGAAGTTCCTTTTCGAGCTATAATTCTCAACAATTGTCCTCGATACAAATTCTAGAGGGGAGGTTTATGCTCTCTTTGTAAGCTTGAAATTTCCATCACAATAGCTAATTTGAGAATTTGGCTATTAACATCCTATAGAAGTTCCTCAAATTTCTTTATATATTCTCTCTATTCAATAGATCCATTTTTTAAATCATTATGATTGTTTCTAGTCACTTTAGATGAGTAGTGCAATGCTTTGCAATTCCGTTTAGCATGATACAAAATTGTTTTTTCTTTCGTTAATTGAAACTGTTACACCTCATATTGTATGAGGTTCCACTTTGTGATTTTCATTACATTGATGGAGAAATGCAGTTGGTATCTTGGAGCATTGGACCGACTTGGGGTGATACATCTTCATGGAGCCCGTTCTCTTCATGGCATTGAATTATTTGATGGAGGTCTTTGGTTGGGGGATTCTCACTTTTCCTTGGTTGTATGATTGTGCTTGTTGATTTGGTGTTCTTCTCACATGTGCTTGCCTTGTTGATCACTGCTTGGTTGCACATTTGATGGATGCGGAGCATGCCATTTCATTATGGTGTGGTTTTGGTGTACTTGTTTATTTTGGATGTGCTACATGATACATCTTGTTCTTGGATGATGGGTCTAGCCCCCTGGGGGGTTAGATGATGATGGTGTTAGGAAGTGGATGTTCCATGTTGTTGTTGGGATTTCCTAGTGACTTTTGCATGATGTTGTAATGGATGTGTGGTGGGGACATACTTGATGATTGGATGGGTTAGCACTTCTATTGTCCCCTTCTCTTATGATGTTGATGTGGTTGGAGGATGTGTTGTGGTAGTGTACTTTGCCTTGGTGGGATTTTCCTAGGCGATATGACTTGACATTATAACATTTGCTAGACATCACCTAGATGGAATGTGTTCGATGATGTTACTACCCTTGTGGATATACTTTTTCCTAAGTTTGAGTTAGAGTGGGGAGGTACTACATACATATTTGATGATCAAGCCTTTTTCTAAGGTTTGATGGGGTATTATCATGTCATAGTCCTTTGGTGGTGCGCCTTAGATTCAAACCTAGGTCGAGCTTTTATTTTTGTCAATGTGTTGTTATCACAATCGTCTTTGCTAGGAGATATAACTTGTTTGCATGGTACAACACTTGTTAGAGCACACCCCCCTCATTGGCACACATGTTCATGTTGATTTAATCAATTAGTGACTATCGGGAGGTTAATCCAATTGGTGATTTTATTACCTTGGAGGTTAATTGCTTGAGCACCCTACTTCATTTGGTAGTTGTTCACATTTGGGGGGGTTTATTTGGAGGAGAATTATGGTTTTGATGGAGCGCTCCCCGCCT
>ML791010.1:86584-101170 GCA_009831015.1 Picea engelmannii | reverse complement strand
GCTGGTAACATGGCCTTACAAATCGAGGAAAATATCTTTTTGTCCAAAATAAAAAACATGTTTTCCCTAGGAAACAAAATCAATGATTATGAAGATACCTCAAACGCTCTCAATTTGGAAAAACTAGTTTCCCTTGAAACTTTCACTGATGATTTTCAAGAAGAAGGGAAACAAGTTATTGACCAACAAAATACTAAGGGGAAAGCTCTTGATAAGGTTTTCCAAGAGAAGGGATCATTGAAAACACAGCTGAGGAGCCTGAACCCGAACAAGATGATGAAGTGTCAAAGTGCCCTCCTCCTGATGCAGCAGTCCACAAGCTTTTTCCACCTACACAACAACAATCATGACCGAAAGAACAAAGAAGAACAAAGAAATCCCGAGATCAATTCTTTTATCAATTCTTCGATAGCGTAATTACATATATAATAGCAGCATTGTCAAAATGAACAAAATAGATTGAACGAAAACGTAATTACATATATAATAGCAGCATTTAAGAAGGAAAGAATCAGAAATGCATAATTTTTATTCCACCAGGGTGGTTCCTTCACTAGTGTCTTTTTTAAGGGACAACCCTTAGGCCACTCCTTCACTGGTGTCTTTTTTAAGGGTCGTTGGACCATGCGTGGCAACTGCCCTATTTAAAAACTACTGCCAGAACTGATGAGAGAGATTGAGTGGGCAGACACTTAGAACATTGCTATTGACTTTAGATGCCTACATTTACCATGTTAGTCCCTTCTTGCTACTAACCACCTGTACTCTTGAGTCTTTACCATAGGCTCACAGACCTGAACTTAGAGATTGCACCAACTTCCCGATCACGATGAGGTTAGTTGCTTCCCTTTTCAGGATTTTGATGATACCTTATTCCTTGATTTAGAGAGTGAAGGAGAAACGGAATCCCCGAACAAAGCAAATTTTCCTTGCTGCACAATTGAAGGACCCAAGTCCTCGAAGCTCGTGCACAAGAAGAAACAGTAAGTCACCCTCCTCCCCAAAATTTTGATGATGCTATACTTTATGATGAAGTAAATGAGGAGGAGATAAATGAGTCTTTGAAATTTTTTAGTCCAACGTGTGATGATACAGATACTGACATAGTCAATAACCTTGATGAATTCATACATGTTGGGGAACGTAGGTGGTATGTAATTGGTTATGATTTGGATCCCATCTATGATATTGAGAGTCATTTCCAAGTGTTGCCTTTACAATTATCACAGCATGTTACTCTTAACCAATGGCAACAAGGAGATGAGATTTTTACCCATACTTTACAAACATCCAAGGAAGACCTAGTACCTTGTTTTCCTGATCATTTTCAGTCTTCCCTTGAGGGTTTTGATGAGTACTCCTCTGAGCACTTGGATTCTTTCCATGAAGATGATTATCAACCACTGTTGTGCTCAAGTCTCGATAAGAGTAAGGACCTTCTTTGCTTAAAGAAGGATCCTTGTGACAACTTTCCCCAGCCACCTCCGATCACCTTACTTTGTTGTGTCTCTAGAGGTATAGTTGGGGAGTGTATTTTTTATGTTGAGTTTCTTCTAGGGCAAACCCTAGGCTCTAAGGGTTGGTTGAATACTACAAGCTTAAGTTTATCATCTCAGCATTTCAACTTTCCCTTGAGAGTTTTCCAATCATCTGCCAAATCCTTGTCGGTCCCTTCAAAGTGCGAGGACATCCTAGGTAGCCAGTTTGCAGAACTGTTGGGTCAGTGTTCTGAACCTTGGACTTTTTATGACCCCTTCCTGAAGTGAATTGAGTACTTTCCTAAGAGATTGACATGGCATGATTTTATCCCCCCCACCCGCCTCCATGAGTTAGACTTTGTGATTTCTGATGATATGATGTATGTTCTAACCCGTGTCATTTGTGTGCTTGACTTATCACTATTTTGGTTTATGATGAAGCACAAAGGTAGGTATTGTGGGACGTTGTTGGATTGGCTTCACTGGTCGTTTGACTACACCCAACAACAAGCCAACAGGTAGGTACAAGTAAGTAGTTTGCTTTTACATTCACACTTATGATTGTTTTATTTTCAGTCTTATATATATATATATATATATATATATATATATATATATATGTTGGGGTGGTATCACAACCCCAAATGGTTACTAATATTTGTTATTGAGATCAAGCAAGTAAACAAGTTATGCCAGAGATGCTGAGGTTCTCATGCGCTCTACGGTGAGCACATGTCCCCAAGTTGGAGCCAGATGTTATCCCCCACTTTTAGGGATAACTAGGAGATCATGTCTCGAGGCCCACAGGTGCTAGACATGGAGTACCGAGAGACAGATCGACTTTGGCATGGCCCTGGAGGGCCCATCTTTTATTCCTTTCAACGCCTCTACCTTACCAACAGCAGCAGCATCCATCACCATCGGCTTGGTCTTGTATCAGAGATGGTTCTTGCTCCATGAGGTAATGAGTCCGAGTATCATGGTATGTGTCACTCTGATCATCAAGACCTTTAAATATGTGCATTTAATTTATTTTGTTTCTAACAAATGCTTGGATCTTATACTTACTCACTTGACCATGTATGGGGGGAATGACAGGATGCCCTAGTAAGCCTGTGTCCATAGGTTTTAGTTTGCCACTGGGGGGATTTCTGAAAAGCCATCGTCTGCCCCTGTCATAGCACCACTTTTTCATCTTGCTTCTCGCTCATCTATCCCATTACACTTGTCCGAGCACTAGGTTGACCTATCATTTGAGGATTGCACCTTACCTCGTGAAAAGAAGGGGCTAAAGGCCCAGAAGGTAAAAGCAAGCTGGCAAAAGACAAAAGCAATAGAACCTCGAGATGCTTCGCCTAGGGATCCCCGAGAAAGCAGTAAAAGGATTCTCATCAAGAAACAAGAGGGACTCAATAAAAATAAAAAAACAAGACCTAATCAAAGGATAAGGGGGTCTCATCACGAGCCAGCCTATTAGGTCCATGGGTATCTAGCAGTATGACACTACTAGCAACTGGTCACCACGCCAGGGTAGTGACTCTTGGTTGCATGGCCAAGGTAAAGGGGGTCTCATCACGAGTCAGCCTTCTCATTTCTGTGAAAGTGCTTGTGGGTAACGCTACCACCACTAGTCACCACGCCAAGGCAGTGTCCCCTGATTAGCTTCCTGAAGAAAAAGCAATAAGAATAAAAGGCATGAATGGGCTTGGAAAAAATTGCATCCAGGACAGGTGCAGCTCGCCTTCTACAAAGGCACCCACAGGTAAAACTTTGCACTCCCTTACTCTCACTACACCCATTGTCAGGACATCCCTTATCCACATCACCCACTTACATGGCTCAGATGAAGTCTCTTCTAGAAACTTTCCTCTTCCAGTGGACACTAGCCCAATAGGACGCCCTATCACTTTCCCCAAACTTGTATTGCAGGCTTGTATAATGTCTTTGAGCTTTTAACTGGGGTAATAGGGCTTTTATGCACATGTTTAATAATATTGATGATGAGATGTGATTGACATTGCTATGATCCATGTGACTTATGAGCCCATGGAGGGCGTAGCTGTTGATGTGCAGGTTCATGCCCGACGGACAAGTACCACATTGGACAGGTACACATGGGGAGATGATCAATACGAACCTCCATGGGGCTGAAGAGCCCACCCGATGGATGCTGAGACCCCAGCAGGGGGCAGAGACAGGACAGAAGGGTTTGCACAGAAGAGAAGGAGGACGTCTTGCAGAGGCACCCCAACAGAGCTTGACCTAGGGGGTTGTCCCCTTTTCAGTGGAACGTTGGCCTTGGAAGGCCTAGGACATCACCCATGAGGTCCATGACGTCATCCTTGCTTCATGGATGTTTTGGTAAATGGACAGGGCAGTTTGGCACGTGTGGCAGCTTGGAGAAGCCCAAGGAGGGCTAACGTTTTGCTCCTGGAGGCTACATTTGCCCTAGAAGGGGCTAACGTCACCCTAGAAAGAGAATGGCGTCTCTATTTTGCTTGATTAGGGTTTCATTTTGACATTTTAATGTAAAACCGTATGATTTTTGGTATTTTGGCCTTGTCGGCCTTTTTATGACCTAAAAGTGAAATTAGGTCATGGCACTGTATAAATTGAGGGTTTTAACCTTCATTTTTTCATCATCTTTCACTCACCACTTGGTGAGGTCTGAAATTTGCACCCTCTTTTAGGGTTTTTGCTGAAATTTTGAGGCACACTTGTTGAAGGAGACTTTTTATTGGCATTTTGGCATTTCTCTTGGTGGAAGGTGTTACAACTAGGGTTTGTTACTTGATTTCTTGGTTGAATGTAAGTAAATTTCTACAAAACTTCTTAAATGAATGGTTGTAGTATTGTTTTTCTTGCATTTATGGTTATAATTTGTTGAATTAAACCCTAGGGGACAAGCACACATAGAAGGTCCTTGTCTCATGTCCCCATCAAGGTTTTAGTCATTTTATTTGTTGAAGTGAGATAGAGTCTGCCTTAGAAACACTCTACTCTTTCAAGCCCTTGTAGAAGAAGATTGAGCCTTGCCATAGCAACACTCAAATATATCTTCTCCCATGCTAGTCGTTTTTCTCATTTAAAGCTGAGAAGGAGAAAACGCATCAAGGCCTACTTCCCCTACACCTTGTTGAGTCGTTTTTCCATAAGGTTTGCCTGGTAAAGCCTTGCCATAGCAACACGTTACCTGCAAAACCTCTTGTCTTAGTTTTATGAAATCTTTTGAGCTAGTCGTTTGCCATTGAGCTAAGGAAGGAGGAGAGAGCATTGAGGCCTAGTTCCCCTACACCAAAGTGAGCCTCTCTCCCCTAGGGTTTTATCCTTGAGGCCTTGCCATAGCAACACCTCAAGGTCTAATCCTCTTGTCCTTAGTCTCTTATTATCATCTGATCCTTCAGCTCTTGCGTCCTCTTGTTGACTCCATATGCCCTAGGAACGCACTGATCTAAGCCTTAGTGTAATCTCAAAAGAACTTCAAATACCTTTGATCAAACCCTAACTTAACTAACCCTAGCTTAAAAAACTGACCTTGCTAAGCTATTGATGTCGTCATCTTTTGTTATAAACATCATTGTGCAGCTATCGTTTTACTTTTGAGCAATTGAATGGTTGATTAAGGCGTGATCCAATGAAGTATTGACTTCTTACATTGAATGCCAAGTTTTCTTTAGCAATTTATTGAAGAAGTGATATTATAATTGTTGCTATTATACAAACAATGATTTCGTCAATATTTATTGCTCAATTGCTTATATATCAGATAGTCATTGATTATATGAAGTACTAACCAAGCGAGTAAGCTTGCACATATATTTTCTTGTTGCTTTGTCTCGAGCAGGTACCCTTATTGGTTATTACTTTCGGTTATCTTTATTGGCTATAAGCCAGACTTTCTGATCAGATGGTGACTTGTGAGGGGGATTATTATCACTTAGCCTTGTTGCCTTCTCAGAACCCCAGGTCACTGGGGACGTCTCCCCTAGGCCTTTCCTCCCTAAACGGAAAGAACCTTCCCATCGAGGTGACAGTGGGTGGGATTGCTTCAGTTACGCCAGTTTGGTATCCTCTCATCCATCTACTTTCCAAACTACAAACTGCGCGATAACAAGAACCAACATCATGCCAAGGTTGGCATGCACTTTCACAAGCTAGCTCTATGCTCTATCCACACTTTATGCCACTATCACCTCACCAACTCTCCTCTGCTCTTTAGGTCGGCTCTCCTCTGGCTCAAGGGAGGCTTCTCTAATTACGATTGTTGGAATTCCAAGGCAATAGAGTGCAAAGATGATTTAGAGAGTAAATTCCAGCAAAACAGATTTAAAAGTTGAAACCAAAAGGACTGAATGGTGGAATAGAGATTAGTGCTTAGTCCATTGGATGAATGGCGTCATAACAAGGCTCCAATGGGAGGTTATTCTAAAGATGGGAAGAGATAATATGGCTGAAAAATACAATTCAATACTCCTCTCTCCTTGCTGCCCGTATTGATCTAGTGCGTTGACCCGTGTAACATTATCCACCGTGAAGAGAAATTTGAATTGCCATGATAAGAGTCGATTTGAATAAATTGATAAACTCATGTTGTAAAGAGTCAAGTTGTAAAAAGTCAAAGTTGCATGTCTAGGTCAAAGTCAAAGTTGTCAAGTTTGTCGCATGTCACATACTGCATGTTGCATGTTGCATGCATGTCTAGCTGCATGTTGCATGTTGCATGCATGACATGTGCATGCTGAGTTAGTTCACATGCATTGTCAAGTCAAGGGTGAGTTGTAACTGAAGTCTGAAGTCAAGTTCTATTTTCGAACTCATGTCCAAGGTCTATATTTTGAAGTGTGAAGTCGAGTTAGGAAAGCATGCATTCAAGCTGCTAATTCGAGCCCTTTCCTTCACCTCTCCATTCCTATTTAAGCAGAGGTTGACCCTTCTTCTCATTCATTGTGTTATGCAGTGTAAAGGTGAAGGAGGAGAGGTAGCAAAAGTACTCTGCTACAGTGCTAGTATATTTCACCAAAGAAAAGAATAGCAGTACTCTGCTACAGTGCTGGTATATTTCACCAAAGAAAAGGACAGCAAGACTCTGCTACAGTGCTAGTATATTTCAGCAAAGAAAAGGACAACAGTACTTTGCTACAGTGCTGGTATATCTTAGCAAAGGAAAGGACAGCAAGCATATTGTAACAGTACTGGTATATTTCAGCAGAGAAAGGACAACAAGGTGTCGTTGTGTTTACAGGTCTTACAGTCTGGTCTAAGTTGTCTTGGCAAGCTCAATTAAGAGCAGATTTTTCATAATGGATATTTGTAAGTGATCATTCATTATTAATGCAATAAAGGAAGATCGTTTGTCAGGGTTTTTCTCCATGTACACGGTTTCCCCAGGGTATATGTGTTGTTGATATGCATGCTTATGTATCTACATGGTTATTACTATTCAGTTATGATTCTATATTGTTGAAATGTAAGCTGTAATCAAAGTGTTGAAGAATTTAAAGAAATAATCCGCATAAGAAATCAAGCTCATAATTTAACACGGTATCAGAGCTTAGGGTGTTATAAGCTTGTTGAAATGCAGCAGCAGGTACACACAGATCCAAGCAAGCTTGATTAAGTTTCCAGTGTGAGGTCCATGGCATCCTCCAATTCTGTCAGGGCCAAGGATAGGCTCGAAGGAGCTGCCAACTTCTATGTGTGGAAGCTCTGGATAACAAATATTTTGCAGGAGCATGATCTTGAGCAGTATGTAACCACAGTGGTGGATGAACCTACTACTAATGCAGAAAGAGTCAAGCAAAGGCCAAGTGAATCATCTTTGACTCGGTCAAAGACAGTATAATGCCAATGATGACTTCGTTAATGACTGCCAAGGATTGTATGGATACCTCGGTGAATCTGTATGAGAAACAGGCTCCAAGTCGGAAGAGGACACTTAAGCACAAGCTTAAGTATTTGAAGATGGAGAAAAGAGAATCTGTAGCATCTTTTTGTTCTAAGATAGCCCAGATCAAAGATCAGCTTCTGGTCACAGGTGTCACAGTGGACAATGATGAATTAGTGCAAGCCATATTTGATGGTCTTCCTTCTTCATGGGAGACCTTCTTATCCAGTGTGAGTGGGAGAGAGATTCAACCCACGTTTGAGATGTTATGGCATGATTGCCTCCAAGAGGAGAGTCGCACTGCTACCAGGAGCAAGCCAACAAAAGAAGAGCATTTAGCATTCACATCAAGATTCAAGGGAAAGAAGAAAGTCACTTTCCAGAAAGGCTCTCAAAGGAAGTCAAACAACAAAGGTACATTCAAAGGCAAAAGTATTGATACATCTAAGATTAAATGCTTTAGTTGCAATAAGTTGGGTCATTTTGCTAGAGATTGCTGGTATAGGAAGAAAAATCCAAGGAAAGAGAAACATCATGCCTCAATTGTTGAGGATGATGAATCCAAAAGAAAACAAAAAAGTCCTCCTAATGAGAGAGAAAATAGAAAAGAATATTACTTGGTTTTTGCCTTATCCAGTTCAGTTTTCATAGGGTCGAAAACTTGGTTAGTAGACAATGGTGCATCAAGGTACAAGGAGATCCTCTCAAATTTCAAGACAAAATCTTTTGCAGAGTAGGTTGAGCTTGGGAATGACAAATGTTGCAAGATAGAGGGAGTAGGCTCTATCTCCTTCAGATTGGAATCTGGGGCTAGACTTCATGTTGATGAAGTATTATATGTTCCAGGGCTCAAGAAGAATCTTCTATCAGTTGCAACCCTTGAGGACAAAGGATATTGGGTGATCTTCAAGGATAGGAAGGCACTATTGTGGGCTAAAGGTAGCCACTTGAGTACAGCAGAACCCATTGGGACTCGCAAAGGAGGATTGTGCGTCGTGACAGAACAATCAGTTCAAGCATTGGCTCATGATGCGACTAGTTCCAGCAAGTTGTGGCACAGAAGACTTCGACATCTTCATTACAAAGCACTTCCAGATCTGCAAAACATGGTATGTGGCATGCCCTCTATTTCTCTTAGTAAAAATAAAATTTGTAAAGGATGCATGCTAGGCAAAAATATAAAGAAAGCATTTCCTAGTAGTGACAGCAGAGCTCAAGGCATCTTAGATCTGGATCATTCTGATGTATGTGGTCCCATGTCATCTCCCTCTCTTAGTGGTTGTTTGTATTATGTCATTTTTATTGATGATTACTCAAGAAAATGTTGGATCTATTTCCTTAAAGCTAAAAGTGACACATTTGATAAATTCAAAGAGTATAAAGCCTTTATTGAAAAGGCAGACAGGGAAACACATCAAAACCCTTAGAACAAACAATGTAGGAGAGTTTGAATTGTTGAATTTTCACTATGCTTGGCTCAAGCATGAGGTTTATTTCATTTTAGTCATGTACTTGAACCATAAACAAATGCAGCTACACCATTCATGATTGTTGCAATAACCAAGATCACAAGAAGAAATACCATGCACAAGAACACAAGAAATATTCTAGTAAAACCCTTCTCAACAAGGGAGAAAAACCCAACAATCCTTTGCTATATTCTCAAGAGAAGATCCTCCAACCATGAAACCCTAATGCACACAAGAGGGTGTTGTTCTACCTTGAAACTTGTGCCCAAGAGAGGTGCGCACTTCAGCCCTAGAAGATGTACTTTATAAATTCTGAAATGTCAAGTGACTTGTGCGTTTCCTCAATGAGGAAATCACCTTTACTTATACTAGACTGGACAGACCAAAAGTGTTGTATATTGGCACAACAGGGACGACCTCAATAACTCAAAAAATAATTAATTATTATAATAAACATTAATTATCTTTCACATATGGTGGAGCCGACCTATACCCTTTACATCACAATTAGGGTTAGAAGTAAATCTTACTCTCGGAGCTGGAAGGGCTCTATAATGAATGTGAGCAAGTATCCTATGCCATAGCTCACTCAAGCTGATAGTATCATGTAATAGGACCTGGACTAGTCGGATAGTCAACCTGTATAAGCTGTTTTCGCGAACACCAATTACTTTGGCAGAGTTTTCTATGTGAGTCCTTGTGCCATGCAAGAACTTTTCCGTCAGAAAAGGTAACCTTATAGCCTTTGTCTTCTAAGGCAGAAATGGAGACAAGGTTCCTCTTCATCCCAAGTACATATAGTACCTCACTTAACTGAAGAGGTATGTCAAAATCTAGTTGAAAAGTAGAAGTTCCAACCCCTTTCACATTATATCTGGCATTGTCTCCAAGTACAACATGTAGATTGGTCTCTTTCTCAACAAGATCTGTCAGGTGATCTCTAAATCCGATCATGTGCCTAGAGGCACCATGGTCAATTAACCAAGTATCATTATCAGTAGGAACCATACCTGAGAGTGTTGAAATGAATAAGAAGGCTTCTTCTTTGATGTCTTCATCTCTCTGGAGTCTTGGCTTCTAGGAACTGTATTTGCTTGATTCATCAAGCTTATCTTCCATGATAGTTTCGTTCATCATATTTTCCGATTTTTCACAAACCCTTACCAACTGGGCTAGGAAACCTAATGGCTAGGCTAGGCTAGCAATCTTAGGTTTCGTTGGGCTTATGACTGCCAACAATAAGCCTTGAAAGTCAAAAGAACACTGGTGAGCTTAAAAGCTCCTTCAATGAGCTGCAAAAACCCTAAATCTGAATTTTCTACAGAAAATTACAAAACCCTAGAAACCCTAGGGCCAAAAATCCAAAATTTTCGGAATTGCAATCTGAGAGTTGTTGGAGGTGCGCTGAGGGAGGCCGTACACCCCTATGCAATTTTTAGCCCCAATGTTTCAATATTAAGTGCTAGAACACCCAAAAAGGAGAGGGTCGTACGGATTTCTGGAAACCCTATGAGGGTCGTACGGTTCTACAGAAGAGAGAGGACGACTGGCTTTAATGCTTGTGCAATGGGTTCTTCAAGACCTATGCTCTAAAACCATGTTGAATTTTCACTATGGTTGGCTCAAGCATGAGGTTTATTTCATTTCAGTCATGTACTTGAACCATAAACAAATGCAGCTACACCATTCACAATTGTTGCAATAACCAAGATCACAAGAAGAAATACCATGCACAAGAACACAAGAAAAATCCTGGGAAAACCCTTCTCAACAAGGGAGAAAACCCCAGCAATCCTTTGCTATATTCTCAAGAGAAGATCCTCCAACCATGAAACCCTAATGCACACAAGAGGGTGCTCTTCTACCTTGAAACTTGTGCCCAAGAGAGGTGCGCACTTCAGCCCTAGAAGATGTACTTGCTGAAATTTTGAAATGTCAAGTGACTTGTGTGTTTCCTCAATGGGGAAATCACCTTTACTTATACTAGACTGGAGAGACCAAAAGTGGTGTCTATTGGCACAACAAGGCCGACTTCAATAACTCAGAAAATAATTAATTATTACAATAAACATTAATTATCTTTCACATATGGTGGAGCCGACATGTACCCTTTACATCACAATTAGGGTTACAGGTAAATCTTACTCTCGAACAATATAGCAAGGGATCTCTACACTAGTGCTCAACCACTTGGGGCACGTCCACCTGTGCTCAGCCACATGGATGTCCTACTCAATAGATCTCTATCTCATTGAGTCCACAGGAGAATCATCTAGAGTACCATCTCAAGCCTGACTCAACTGAGTCCACAAGGCAGGAGACCACACATCATAACAACTTAGTCCAAAGTCTGACGCACACCCATCACATGGGCACCTTCACCCCACACAGGGGTACACATCGTCTCATCTCAATCTAGAGAGGAACGACACACCCATCTCATGGGCATCCTCACCCCACACAGGAGCACACATCGTCTCATCTCAGTCTAGAGAGGAATGACACACCCAACACATGGGCTCTCTCACAGGTCGACTCACTCAGTCTCAGAGGAGAACATGTCCTGGAGGATGTCTCACGAAGCTATAATCATCAACATGAATCTCTCTAATTTGAGGATTTTTGCACGGAAGCAGAAATCAAGAGACAGTTGATTGTGCCATATAACCCTCAGCAAAATGGAGTTGCTGAGAGGAAAAACAGGACAATTTGTGAGGCAGCGAAAGCCATAATGTTTGACCAGGATCTTCCAAATTCTTTATGGGTAGAAGCTACCTCCACTGCCGTGTATATTCATAACAGGTGTCCACATATTATCTTCAAGGACAAGACTCCTGAAGAGGTCTTCTCAGGGATCAAACCTGAAGTAGGGCATCTAAGGATATTTGGGTGTCCAATGTATATTCATGTCCCTAAGGAAAAGAGGACAAAGATGGAACCCTCAAGCAAGAAAGGGGTTTTTGTGGGGTACAGTGAGAACTCCAAGGCTTACAAGATCTATGTACAAGGTCAGAGGCAGATAGAGGTAAGCAAAGATGTGACTTTCCATGAGAAAGACGCATTCAAGAAATCCAGAGAGCTTCAACAGAAATCAAAAGCAATTCAGCCAGCTTCACCCTCTTCTGAAAATGAAGAGTCAGATGATTAGAGGGAGGAACCTCATGAAAGGCCAAGTGATGAGCCCCTAGAACCTGCTGAAGAGTTAGAAAGAACTCTTGAAGAACCTCCAGCCAAAAGGAAGCATGGATGGCTTAAAGAAACAGTGCAAGAAGCAAAAAAGATAATTGCTACCAAAGGAACTTTCAAGAAAAGTAAGAGGCCTCACAGGTTTCGAGGCTATGTTGCACTAATGAGCAGCATCGGTGATGTCGAACCTTCTTCATTTGAAGAAGCAGATAAATTACAAGTATGGAAGGATGCCATGCTTGAGGAATACAGGTCAATTCTAAAGAACAATGTTTGGGACATTGTGTCGAGGCCAAAGGACAAATCAGTGGTCTCTTCCAAATGGATCTATAAGATCAAACATGCAATTGATGGGAGTGTGGAAAAGTTCAAACCAAGATTTGTAGCGAGAGGCTTCACTCAGAAAGAAGGAATTGACTACGAGGAGACTTTTGCCCCGATAGTCAGGTATACCTCCATTCGAACTATTATTGCATTAGCTTCAATTCTTGGTTGGAAGCTACATCAGATGGATGTAAAAACAACATTCCTGAATGGAAAGATTGAACAGGAGGTCTTTGTGGAACAACCAAATGGTTTTGTACTGCATAACAAAGGCACTCATGTATGCAAGCTAAGTAAGGCCTTGTATGGTCTTAAGCATGCTCCCAGAGTTTGGTATGACAGGATTGATGGCTTTCTTAAAAGCCTAGGCTTTCAGAAAAGTGATGTTGATGCAAATTTGTACTTCAAGGTAATAGGGAACCAACCTGTTATACTAATCTTGTATGTTGATGATCTCTTTCTAATAGGGGATGAAGGGCTAATAGCCTGGTGTAAGAGGGAGCTAATCTCATAATTCGAGATGAAAGACTTAGGCTTGATGCATTACTTCCTAGGATTGGAAGTGTGGCAAAGATAGAGCGAGATATTTCTGGCACAAGGAAAATACACAGTGGATGTATTAAAAATGTTTGGTATGATGGATTGCAAATCCATGTCTACTCCGATGGTTACCAACCTGAGAAAGTTGCATGATTCTGATTCAGGTTCAGATTTGGTGGATCCCACCATGACTAGGCAGTTGATTGGATCATTGATGTACATGATCCACACCATGCCAGATATATGCTATGCAGTGATTGCAATGAGTCAGTTCATGGTTGAACCGAGACAGAGACATTGGGTGGCAGCAAAGCACATCTTGAGATATCTCAGAGGGACCATTACCTATGGTCTAAGATATACATCCAATGGTGGTCTATTTCTGCATGGGTATGCAGGATGTTGACTGGCAGGAAGCCCAGTGGACCGAAAGAGTACTTCCGGATACTGCTTCAGTTTAGGATCCGTTGTGATCTCTTGGTCAAGCAAGAGACAGGGGTCCATTGCACAGAGTATAGCCAAAGCTGAGTACATTGCAACAAGTGATGCTAGCAAGGAAGCAGTATGGCTCAGAAAATTGGTTTCTGGGTTGTTTGGTGACAAGCTCGAGACGACAGTGGTTCACTGTGATAATCAAAGTTGCATAAAACTGACAGAGAACCCGGTATTTCATGACAGGTCAAAACATATTGATATGAAGTACCACTACATCCGAGACTTGGTCCAGAGAAAAACTGTAAAGTTACAATACATAGCCACGAACGAGCAGGTAGTTGGGATATCTTGACCAAGCCTTTGCCATTGAGACAGTTTGTGCAGCTGAGAGGCAAGCTTGGTGTGGCTGAGAATGACTCCCTCACTAAGAGAGAGTGTTACATTTGGCAGCATCGACAATCATTCTCCAATGAGAGGCCATATGGGCCACCCTGAGGCTAGCCAAGGAGATTTGGAGAATCAACCAGTCTTGTGAGGTATTGACAAAAATCAGGGGGAACGTACAACCTCTGAGAGTCAAACCAAAAGTCAGGATTAACGAGATGCTATGTAAGTCTAATGCAAAAGTCAAGGGGAACATACAACTTCTATGAGCATAGACAGTCTAGTACAAAACTCAGGGGGAACGTACAACCTCTGTGAGCATAGACAGACTAGTGCAAAAGTCAGGGGGAACTTACAACCTCTATAAGCCTAGTCAAGCCTTGTGAGCCATGAGCAAAAGTCAAGGCATCTAGCAAAAGTTAGGTTAAACGTAAAATTCCTATGAGCTAGAAACAAACGATTTTCCCGATATTGCAAATGATGTAAATGTATTGATTTAGTGCGTTGGCCTATGTAACATTATCCACCATGAAGAGAAATTTGAATTGTCATGATAAGAGTCGATTAGAATGAGTTGTTAAACTCATGTTGTAAAGAGCCAAGTTGTAAAAAGTCAAAGTTGCATGTCTAGGTCAAAGTCAAAGTTGTCAAGTTTGTCGCATGTTGCATGTTGCATGCATGAATGACATGTGCATGCTGAGTTAGTTCACATGCATTGTCAAGTCAAGGGCGAGTTGTAACTAAAGTCTCAAGTCAAGTTCTATTTTCGAACTCATGTCCAAGGCCTATTTTCTGAAGTGTGAAGTCGAGTTAGGAAAGCATGCATTCAAGCTGTTAATTCGAGCCCTTTCCTTCACCTCTCCATTCCTATATAAGCAGAGGTTGA
>ML791010.1:41025-82557 GCA_009831015.1 Picea engelmannii | reverse complement strand
GATCGAAACTACCCCTGATTTGTGAATCGGATGAATAATATGTCTTGTCCAAGAGGGGGGGAAGCCTGAACATACCACATGGTTAAATAAATCAGCAATATAAATATAGGACTCAAGAGACTGGACACCATGTTTAAGGAATTCAACCTGAAGCCCTTCCTCATTTGTTGCTTTGTTTGTACTCATAGCTCTGACAGCTCTCCTAATGTCCTACTCGAAGAAAAGGTGGCATAAGGAGGGGGGGGAGGAGATGTGGGTGGGAGGTTGCCCAAGAATGTCATAAAGGGAGGTAGTGTGGGAGAACATGGTTTGGGGATTAAGGTCAAGCAGGGCAGCGTGGTATCTAGGTCAAAGGGTGCACCAAAGGCTTTCAGGAAGTGGCAGAGGGCCTCACAAAGTTCCCATCTCCTCCAGGAAAGAAACATTCGCTTTGAAGGAGTTGACAGTATGTTTTGCCGAGGAGAGGGGAGGAAGATGGGTTGTGTGTGAGGGTAAGACATAGGTGCTTGGGGAGGGATTTGCATTCATCATCGAACCTGTGGTTCATGGGGCAGGAACTAGGTGTAGGATTATGGGTGTGGTGATGAATAGAGTGGGGGTAGGAATCAAGGGTTGCCTCTAGGAGGACTGTGGAAAGTATCTCGTATTTGGTTGTGGTTGTGTCTAGTGATCTAAAATGGGAAATGGGGGTGAGCAACTCCTTAAGGCGGGTGGTGTAGGAGTCAACATAATCTCTATCAAAAAGGAAGGTGGTGTGGGGGAGGGGTGTCGGGTGGGTTGGGGGATGGGGGGAGGGGGGGGATGTAAAGATGGAGAAGGTGAGGAGGGCGTGATCTGCCAAAGAGAGGTGGGATACAGAGAATTGTTGGATATGTGGGAGAAGATCCCAGTTGGCCAAGACATAGTCAACCACACTAGCCCCCCCACTATGGGGGAAGCAAGTAAAATCACCTGAACCTGGAAAACAAGGGAGCCCATTCATGATCAATAGGTCATGGAATTCCCCTAGCTACAAAAGGTGTCTCCCATAACCTTGTGAGGGATCCATACCTGTCATGCGAACTCATATGGAGGCCGACAGACTCTATCTCTAACTCCTCAAGGCAAAGTACGTCCTCGACTCTATGATAAAGAGATACCTAGAGGTTTCTAGTACGGGCGTTTAAATCACCTAAAAGAATGACCTCCCCAAGAATGGAATAGTGGGAGATGTCTGCGTAGAGATCGATGAAAAAGTCGATGTCTACGTAGAGATCGATGAAAGAGTCCCCCTCAGACTCCCTATGAAGTGCAAATTGTGACGAGGTTGGGGAGAAGTAGCAAACTGCAATGTAGATATCTAGAAGGAGGGGGTTGTTCCGACGAAACCGGACCCACAATATCTGGCATGCTCATCTGATGATAACATAGTAACCCTACTTTGGAGGGAATCCCGTATAAGGCAGGCTACTCCCCTGGACCCTCTAACATTGTTGAATCCTATCTCATGTCGACAAGACCATGCCCAATGGTACCCATGGATCAAGGGTGGTGTCTGCATGGAGCTCACATGTGTCTCTGTAAGAAAAATGAGGTCGCGGGACTCGACTGCATCAAGAATTGTACCCAGTGAAGACCAAAACGCACCATTACAATTCTAGCAACCAATGGAGATGGTGGGCCCGCTCCCCCTAAATTGTCCCCCAGTTGAACGAGACCATCATTTGGTCCAAGGGCGAGAGTATCCCAAAGGAGCCGAATCACGGATGACGACTTTGAGGTCTCAAATAAATGCTCACTTCCCTTCTTTTTGTTTCGTTGTGACTCGATCCCTAGATAGCTTGAGTTCCGCCTGCTCGGATTTGGTGAGGTCAACATCAAGGAAGATTCTTTGTGAAGGAGGGTGCGAAGTTAGTCTTAAAGAAGGAATCGATTGAATTTAACATGAGATTTAGATTATGGTTCTAATTTCCCCACATTTTAACTAAGGGCCATATTTAGCATTGTTACCCCCTCCTACCTAGGGGTAACTAGAGGAGATCATGTCTCATGGACTGCAATGAAGACAGTGATCCCATGATGATGATGATCAGCATTTTCACAGAGAGCAACCCCCCTCAAATGCCTCTTCTGCATCAGCATAGCTCATCACACTCAATTAATAAGGCCCATTGGGAGATGGTGGCCTAGCACATTATGAGGTACATTAGTCCTTGTCTCATATAAAGTGACATATTTAATACATTGGGCATTTGAGTAATGATCATAGGTTGAAATTGGATAATGAATCATAAGTTCAGAAGTTATGCTTTTTGCCTTGTTTCACCTTGGTGACCATCATTAGCTATCCTAGTCCAATGTTATCACTCTTGGAGAACAGGGGTACTACTGGGAGGCCTTGATAGGGGCAACGTTCCTTCCCCCCCCCCCCCCCCAACTTAACACTTGTCAACCTGGATCCTATCACAGTGTACTTGACTTCGGTAATGGTTTTACATGTATCCCAAAAGGACCTGTGGTTCATCCTCTTTGAGAAAAAAGGGCTAAAATGTAGAGGTTGATGCATCTGCTATAAAAATAAAGAAAGAATGTTGCTAAAGAAAGAAAAGAATATGGGATAAAAAATGGCCAACTGTAAAAGCCTAAGGCCAGCTTGAGTTCTACCCCCTCTAAGGGTATCTCAAGCAGCAAGCACTCCCTTTACAAAGGCGCTCATGGAAATGGACCAAATACGATATCCTGCATGTTAATGATCCCATTGCCAGGAAGTAAGCCCAACACGTTTTATTATCACACTTACTCTTAAATGGGTTTCTTGGGAAATATCCCTCTACCTAGGTACTAGCACACCTATAGGGTCTTTTGATGGTCCTCCCATACCTAAACTTGCTAAATTGCATAAAGTCTTGAGTAAATGTGAAGTTTAAAAGGGATACCCAATGAGAGTTGTCCATTTGGCTTTTGTATTAATAGATGGCTTACTTTGTATGATTCTATGGACTATTGCCCCTTGTGATTGTTGGTTTTACTTGATTCCATGACTTTGACTGACTTGGGTGCACCTAACATGGTCTTTGGAGGGCGTCCCTGTGATTTCACGCAGGATGTTGTGCACTTTATGCAAGACATAGCACGTGTGATACAGAGTCTTGGACCACTTGATGGCTTGGCTCCCTCTAATACAATCTCTCACACCTCTTGGACCTTGGACGATGGATAGATGAGCTTTTACTTTGTAGATACAATCATGCCAGCACACAGATGGGCAAGAATCCCACACTTAGGGTGTTGTACCCCGGAGGTTATTAGGCATTAGATGGAGGACGTTGCACTAGCACATGAATGGATACCATGGAGAGACGAGATGCATCTTCACTCCACCTTGGACGTTGGTCTTTTCACCTTGGGTGTTAAGCATATGGATGGTGACATCATGGATTGGGGTTTGCTTGCCATTGGGGCACTACTCTAATGAGTTGGGATCTTTGACGACAAGATATGACCTTTGACGAGGAGATGTCACCTTCCACCATACTTGGCACCTTGATGATGAAATGTGGCCTTTGGAGGCCTCCTTCACCTTCTTAGGGCATGACGTCATCCACACGTGTGGCTTTGGAGGGCTTATTTTGATGTTTTAGCATGTTTACCTATTGTTAAAGGCTACTTGAGGGGTTGGCCCCACTTGTATCATGGATTTATTGTTGTTTTAGACATTTATGTGTACATGCATTTGGTTACCTCATATATATAGAGGGAGTGCTCCATTGTATCAAAACATAACTCGTCGCTTGTGATACAACACTTCTATTGCTCTATTCTTCTCTTTTTCGCTCTAGAGTACTTGAGGGCACCTTTGGAGTAGTGATCTTGTGGATGCTTTCTCTTATTTTGGATGGATGATCTTGAATTAGGGTTTCTTCATGCATGTAGACTTGGATGAGTAAGTCTTCTTCTTCAATTAAGTGTTTATTCATGGTATATTGTGATAAATGCTATGTTAAAATGTTAAGTTGCATGTTATCTTGTATTCTAGGTTGTTTGAAACCCTAGGAGGAATTATAAGTCTTTATTCTCCTCCCTATTTCATTCATCTTGATTTATTGAAGCATTTAAAGACCTGATTCTAGGGATCATAAGTCTTTGTCCCCCTAGAGTTAGTCTTTAGCGATTTCAAGATCCTAGGGTCCATAAGTCTTTGCACCTTAGGGTTTTGAATCTTGATCCAATTTCACTTGGATCAAGAATTAGGCATCTTAGAAGAAGCGAAACGGCACCTACAGTCCATAAGTTTTTGCACCTTAGGGTTTGTTTTCTTGCAAGGTTTGATCCTAAGCCCATGCGTCTATGACCTTAGGGTTTCAAATCTTCACTCTTCTTGGCCACCTAAGTCCAAATTCAAGGTGTGGCTTGACTCCATTTGCCCAAAAGAGAAAAACGGTACTAGTCCTAAGCTCACAAGGTGGTATAAAACACAAACCTTTCACCTCTCTCTAAAAACAACTTGATAGTTGGATGCCCAACTACTCTTCCACCCTCAATCTAATCCAACACTCTGGAAAACTTGATAATTTTATGGCTGCTGTTATAAATATTAGATAGCTGATAACTTACATAATATAATATTGTGGTTAAAGAAGGCTAAAATCATTGTTGAACACTTGGATCTTATTCCACTCATTAAGGGTTATATTTTAAGATTTTTATTCACTAATTTTGAGGGCTGATTTCTTGCTGCTGTTGCAAATTACATTTTGCTGATATAACATTGTCAATTGCTGCAACTTTATTACAGCAGTCACTTTTACTTGATAGCTAATGTTTCCAGGACTATTTCTTACATTGTTAGACTTGGTAATTGCTGGAATATATTGAAATATCTCATATACTTAATTGATCAATCGTCTTGTCTCATCTTGTCCCTGCCCTTGACCTAGCCTATCTCTTCAAGTGACCAAGATAGGGGACCGTAGACTTGCTTCTAGCTTGCTATAGGATCCTTTGAGGTAACAAGGGAAGCCTCTCTTGTGTTGGACTTTCATCCATCACTAAAACGAGGGAAATACTTGTCTAGGTGACAGTGACAACTATTTCCAATTGTTACACGAGCTTCGCATCTTGTGAAGGGCTTTGCACAAGTGCTAAAACCTGTGATAACAAGCATCACCCATGATTCATGTACACTAGGCTACTAACCTCCAGATTGGAAGATCTTGGGTATTCTGTTCTAGGGTTCCTTGGAAAGGTGTATTATGCTGAATATGCTCAAATTTTGCTGATGGTAATGAGAGTGCTTACATCAAGATGTGTCATAGCTTGTTTATCAGACATTGACTTGGACCTGTCATTGTAATCATCTTTGTTTTGGACTTGTAGTGCTGATTTTTTAAGCATTTCTATGCCAGCTTACTCCTCTTCTTTACTTTCACAGCAATTATTTATCATGCTCTGCAAACTAATCTTATGTCTGCAGAATCGAAGCAGCCTAAGACAAGTTTGTTTATGGTGTCAAAGTGCTTACATCAGGATCTGTCATAGCATGTAGTAGAAGCTAGCAGTTTTCTAAGAATCTGTAATTGTTTCATTACCCGCAGGTTATAAGATATCTACTCGGACCTGTCATTGTCATCATCTTTGTTTTGGACTTGTATTGCTCATTTGTTAAGTGTTTCTACCGCAGCTTACTCCTCGTATTCTTTACTTTGAAGTTTGACTGCAATTACTTACCATATTCTGCAAACTAATCTTATGTCTACATACTAGAAGAAGCCTAAGACAAGTTACCATCTTAGCCAATGGCCATGTTCAAACCCGGGGAGTGTCTTATACCATGTTACCAACTTAGCCAATAGCCATGTTCAAACCTGGGAAATGTCCTATATCATGTTACCATCTTAGCCAATGGCCATGTTCAAACCTGGCGGATGTCTTGTACCATAGTTTTCCTGTGGGCTGTAAATAGTACAAATGGAATCAGCAGTAGCAATAAAAAATAAAAATAATAATGACTGTTTTGTACAGAACAATATCTCCAAGTAAATTACATAAACTATTTCTACTTATAGATTAAATACGAAAACAACCTGTAAATATTATTAGATAAAAAAGAAAGGAACTTAGTCAAATTCATTTTGATTTATCTTAACAGGAATTGGACCATTTTCACAAGTAGATTAATTAACAAAAGACTTTACAAGTTCGGCACAATCCAGAGTGAAAAAAACAGTTAAAATTGGAGAATCCAGAGTAAGACAACTTGTTAAAACCAGATAAAGTTATCTTAATTTAATAGGCCGTGGAAAGATGACATAATAATGATATGAAGTGGGAAGATGTATCTCGAGTGACTGCAAGAACTGGTCCTAATTCTCTGGCGTACTATTACAGAAATTCATCTTCGCATAACAGTGAAAATATCGAATTAACCATCAGTAATATGACTGAAATTTCTTCCCAGAAAACTAAATTAGAACAGCACCTAGTTAAATACTTATGTAGGTTGTCGGCTGCATTGAGACAATGAAAAACCACAGATCCTACTCAATTTGCTTTGATTTAACAAACTACTTGAAAGAATTCAGTGCAAGACAGAAGATAAAATAGATGAATTCTTATCTTAATTTAACAGGCAACAGGAAATGTCCCTCAGATGGGGTGACAGAGAGCAACAGCCTGTAGATGTCGTACTACGGACAGTTGGCAGCAGTCCAATCACCATATTTAAGGCTTCTCCGCATAAAAGAGACGCTGGTTTGGAAAACATTGTTTAGCAAGGCTTTCAAATTTACCCATCAATTCATACATGGAAGGGCACCTCCATGGTGTAAATGAAGAACGATCCCATCAAGGGAGGCTCCTACATTCCTGGTTTATCATGGCAGTAGGCTGAAAGAGGACGCAAACTTCAAGTGGGCAGAGAAGAGAGTTGAGGCAGAGCAGTTTGATGTTCTTACTGTCATACTGGAGTTTGGTGTTCTTACTGAAGGGAGAGATCAAATATACTCCACCCTGTGTGGTTTTTGAGGCCCCAAAGAGAAAAGGGGAGAGGAGGGTTGAGGCTCCTACATTCCTGGTTTATCATGGCAGTAGGCTGAAAGAGGACGCAAACTTCAAGTGGGCAAAGAAGAGAGTTGAGGCAGAGTACTTTGATGTTCTTACTGTCATACTGGAGTTTGGTGTTCTTACTGAAGGGAGAGATCAAATATACTCCACCCTGTGTGGTTTTTGAGGCCCCAAAGAGAAAAGGGGAGAGGAGGGTTTCAAGAGTCGCAATAGGCCTCCAAAAGAGCAGAAGGTAAGAGGAGTGTCAAACCCCCTCGGAACAGAACAAGGAGAGTGGAGATTGTTGCCATACACAGAGGCTACCAACTTCATCAATCGGAGAGTACCACAAAGCATGTGAAGCTCATTTAATCTAGCATTAGACAGAAGTGAGCTCCAACCCCAGATTATGTCGTGGCTGAGGAGGTTGGCAGAGTCATACCTGACCCAGGGCATCCCAAAGGCAGAGATTCAAAATATGCAAAGATAGTTGACTTATACTGGCATTAAGGAAATGGTTGCCTCTAACATTGGAAGGCAAAAGGCCAATCCTGTTCTGGAAAAGTTGGACCAGATGCAAAGCAAATATGACGCTTCCATCAATGCAATTCTCACCTCAGGTGAGGAGGACACTAGAAATGAAGACAATGCTGAAAAGGAAGCCTCGGATACTGCAGCTGAGGGAATGGAGGCCGGAACCCCTTCAAATCCAATCAACATGGACACTGAAGCATGGGAATGGCCTCCAGGCCTGTTCCGTTTCCTCTTGCTTTTACGAAGAATACTTCTTTAGTTAGTTAGTTGCATGGATGATAAGACTGTTAATATTTTAGACTTCAGTGGCCTCTGGTCCAATTTTGCTTCTGAACAATGGCATATTTTCTGCAGACCTAAGCACCGAGTAAGATTTGCTATTTTTTGGCTGATCACGGAGCAGTGAGCCTAGTTCTGTTAGGCCTCACCCTCTAATGAATTGTGCTATCTCTCTGTATATTAATAGAATAGTGTCTAACTTACAAAAACAACAGGCAACAGGAAGTGGCACTAATGATGATAAAAATTAAGATTTGTTATTTTTTGGCTGATTACAGAGCGGTAAGCCTAGTTCTATTAGGCCTCGCCCTCTAATGAATTGTGCTATTTCAATGTATATTAATAGAATAGTATCTAACTTACAAAAAAAACAGGCAACAGGAAGTGGCTCTAATAATGATAAAAATTATTAAATTTTGTCTAAGCATGGATCTCTGCGGGGCCCTAATAAATTAGCAAGCTATTCAAGAATATTGAAATTCACCTCGACAGACAAGTCTAGGAACTTTGAGGTAAGACTAGTACTTTTGATTAGCTTCCACAGTCCTTGAAGTACATTTCGACCTACTTAAACAAATCTCAATCATAGATAAAAGATTTGGCCAGACCTGGCTCAGGTTCAGCCAGAATCCAAACCTTTCAGAGCAGCCTAACCTTCAAACCTTTCCGCACAAAAAAAACACTAAAAAAACAATTTAAAAGAAAAAGAAAATTATTTTGTGCATGTTTCTGTATATTTTTCTGTGATTATCTGAATTTCAGAGTAATATGTATAATTTAAGTGTAATTTTATATGGTCCATATTTCCAAATCCCAAACTTTTCAGAAACACCAACTCCTCTCCCCCCCACGAACCTACCAAACTTTTCAAACTTGGTAACTATGACTTCAATATAAAAATACGGGGTTAAACATATTACACTGAAATTAATTTCCATTACCAAACAGCAGGAAACGTCCCTGATTCATACAAATAAAATTACCTGCTAGCCTTTGCGACGAGGGTATTTCACACTCCCTATTAGTGCCAATTGTTTTTAAGTAAATTAAATCACCTCTCAGAAAATATGCTAAAATATAAATGTTTTAAAAGTGGGGCGTGAGATGCTTTAAACGTGCAAAACTTAAACAAAATCGTCTCGGGGCCTGAATTTTAACATAATGCAGTCGAGAGCCACTACAACTCTAATATGAAATTAAATGTTTGTCTTAAAAAACCTAGGAGGCTTATGTTTGCAATATTTCAGGGGATTGTCGAAATTTGCATCCAAAGAAGTCTTTGATTCATCAAACTATTGGTGAAGCTCAGTAAAGATCTTCAAAGAATATACACTGCTCGTTAAATTTTCAATTGTTCACATGATTATCAAAATTTGCATCCAAAAAAGGGTCTGTGATTCGCGGTAATACTATGATAATACTTGAATTACGAGACAAATGCAATAATAACAGGAAACTACAAGTAAAGATCTTCATAGAACATACACTGCTCGTGTTTCTTTTCGAGGAAGGCACGGTCCAGAGTATGCGTAGAGGCATCATACATCAACTCGAAACTGTTAAAGATTTCGACAACACGGCCGCGCTGGACTCCAATAACGCATCCGAAAACCCTAGGGACGCTTCCGCCCTGTGCAACGCTCTGCGCCTTGAGCCTCGTGTGATGGTCCGAAATGTTTACAATTACCAGCGGGTGGAGCTTAAATGTGAGCCCGCTGCTGGAAGACATTGCTGGGATTCGAACAATAGACCTCTAGTGCTCAGGCAATCCAAGGGTTTCAAGTACAGTTTTGTTGATTGCTGCGGAAGCAAGCTCTCTGCGAGTTCTTCCGTGCTTCTGAGTTAAGAGGACCACGGAAATTCAGAAGAAAATATGTCCACCAAGATTTTCCTTTTGCTTTTACAGTGTAAGAGTTTGTGCTCATTTAATACCTCCTTGAGCGGTTTTGTGGTTTTTATTTACGATTGAAAATTAGGTGGTTTTAGTTTAGTGGTTTGTGTGTTTTAAAGTTTTAATTAGGTGATTTATATATGAAATAAATGTGAAGTAATGGGATTTTATTTTATATTTCATTTTTTTTTTTTAAGTAATCGATGACTGGGTGTTTTATTAATTTAAAGGAAATGGTTATTATGGTCAGAGGGGGTCTTTGGTCCCACAAACAAGGAGTCTCATACATCAATTATTTATCTAATATTTGATTGGCTTTATTTTGTGGAAGTTGCCCTCGGGTTTTGGAGGAAGGATTGTGGCAGCAAGTGGACCTCGGTGTCTTGTAACCGACATAATAAAAATGTATTAAATCGTTATATAGTATGGGACAAGTCAACAAATTGCACATATGATGTGGCATTTAATTCACAATGAGGATATCATTACTATCATATCTCAAACTTGAGTATATTGGAACCTGCAACATAGAAAACATACCCGGAAAACAAAGAGATCGATGAGATCAATACCATTGGGATTGATGTATTAATTGGCATGTGATCGCACTAATGGTGATGGATGAGCATAGTAATAATGGGTGTTTGCTAAGCCTTTTGCTATATTTCACAGACCATTGTAAAACTAGGTCAAAACACAAGCATTCCACTCTACCACCTAGCATTCTAGAGTAAAAGATTTGTGTGTCGTCCTTTGTAAGTAAATGTTAACCGAACCATGTTGTCAGATCCATATTTAAGCACGGGTCCATTTGTTTTTCCAAAGCAGCTCCGTCTTTCTACATGTCGGTTCCATCTTTTGTCGTGGCATAAACCACAAACACGTCAATGGCATCATGCCCATCCTATGGAAACCTCATAATGGCACAGATAGTCTCGACATTGATGGGGATTTTTTTGTCTAGATAAATCCCTCCAAAACGAGTCCATGGTAGCAATAGCATTATACCCTTCCTAACCACCGAAGAGTTCCCAAAATAGGGGACATGTTGCAGGATCGTAATGTTGGATTCGAATAAGGCTTCAATGTCTTTAGAATCATGGTCTCTATTCCCCCTCCATCCTAAGTATTTGTTCGGTGAAAAATCGAGGAAGACCACATAATTTTGGACATCATAATCCACCTGATCAACATAGCCTCTCAAGTGTTCATCAATATTCACATGCACTCGTGCATCAAGTGCCTCTTTTAAGCAAACTAGGCTTTGCACCTCTAGGATGGAGGCCTTCTCCCCTCTCAATTTCCTCATATGAGTCTTGCTACCCATTGTGCCCCTACCTATCACTGATATTGAGCATGTCAACATTCTCCTTATGCTGCAATATTGATTAATACCAGAAGTCACCTTCAGCCACTCCCACTCCCCATCAATTGAACCTTGCTCAAAAGTTGAAAGTTGTCCCACATCCCCCATATCCTTTGTAATTTCCCCACTATAATTCTCAGTTTAATTAATGCTTAATGTAGATATAATATGTGGCTACGGCCAAGCGATGTAATATGTGAATTATATTTCTATGTTTTTTATCCAGGTGGATATCGGTGGCCACCCACTTATTCCAACTTGCTCACATGCAGTTTTCATTTTGGCAGTGATTTTCCTAGCATTTTGGGTCCTAAACTTCTGGGGTCGTTTTAAGGCCCTAAACAACGTTTTTGGGCTTGCCATGGTCACACTGAAAGTAAAGTCAAAGTGTGATAACATGATGTGTAATCCTCAGATAGACCTTTCCAACGACCTATCGTGCACCTAAAACGAAGATCGTATGCAAAAGTTACGACCCCGAGAAATTGATGTACCAACTTACCCCAACGAGGCTCACATGACTTTTGGCACTTCATCTCCTAGGGTTAGGTTTTTGGATGTCTAGGGTTTGGGCATTCATGTTTGATGTAAAAAGGCCTTTGGAGCCTCATTGTACTCATCTTGTTACGAATGAGTGCAAGCATCACATCTCTTCTCAGAGATAAGCCGCCACCATTCTAGCAAGCTTATTTCAATCTGCATTTTACAGTTTCAACATATTTCTTTATTGAATAGAAGCCAAATTTTATCGTATCTATGTTATTGTTCATTGTATCTATGTGTTAATAATATAGATCTATATTCATTTTGTTCTGCTCATAAATTCCAGATTGGTGGTATCATAGCGGTCTGCTCCTTGTCGTTCTTAGTGCATGTCCCCAACGAGGTCAAGGTACAAAGAATTGGGTCTCAAGCTTGTTTCTCTTGAGGACAAGAGCTCTCGCATGCCCAAGCAACCTTCCATGGCGGGAGAAAAGAAAGACGATGGGACAAGAGATCCTTTCAAACTGTTGCTCGAGGAAGCCCTTGCGCAACAAAGGAACAAGATGATGGATAGTTTTGCGCAAATCCTTCAATGGATACCAACAGGCGACGCATCTTCCTCGAGCGAAGGCGGTGCCCCCTTCAAAGTACAAATCAACTTTGATATTCCTATATTTGAAGGTCAGATAGATGCAAATGTTGTAGACAAATGGTTGAATCTTCTAGAAGAGTATTTTTATCTCCATAACTTTTCCATTAGAGAAAGAATTACATTTGTGCTCCTCAAAGTCATCCCCCAAGTCAAAGATTGTTGGGAGACTTTCTGTGAGCAAAAGGCAACAAAGGAACCCTCATTATTTACAATCGTACTCACCTGGGATTCCTTCAAGGATGCTATTAAGGAACAATACTACCCCGTTGGAAGTTATGACAACCTAAATACAAGATGGACCACACTGCGACAGGAAAGGGACTAAACAGTGCCAAAGTTCACAAATATCTTCCATACCTTGCACGCCAAGATGGGTATCAAATGTTTTGAGTGACATTTGGTGCTCAAGTACCGCGGCGGTCTGCATAGATACATCCAGACATAAATGGAGTTTCTAGACATCTCATCCTTGGGCGCGGCCTATCGATATGCTGTCAAAATCGACCAGAATCTTAAACAAAGGATGCAGCAGTTTGGGTCTGGGAACGCCTTGTTAAATTTAGAGTTGTTATTAAGTTCTTTTCAATTTACTAGACAATAATAGCATAAGCATGATCACTGAAAGAAACACAATCACAAGGTACACAACATTTATTCTATGAAACCCTCATGGGGGAGAAAACCTAACAAAAACTTCCTTGATATAGATTGTCAATACAATGCCAAGATAATAAACCAAACACTAGAGAATATCCAAGAATGAGCAATGCGCCTCTCTCTCCTTCTTCCGACAACTGCAACTTCCTTCAAACTTGCGCACTTGATGAGTGACTTGAGTGAGTGAGTGAATGAAGCTAGCCTCTCTTATTTATACTAGCTGAGGAGCACTAGGGTGGTGTCTCTTCATTGGGCAGGGCCAACTTCTCCAACTAGTGGCTTAAACCACTTTAATTAACCCTAGGGGCCAATTTCTCAATTAGCATCATTTAATTAGGGTTTGACCAATCCACAAAATGGCAGTTGGTCATACATAAGTCTCGGCATGATCAATCCACAAAAAGGGATTGATCTATAAGATAATAACTCAATAATAAGTAGAATATTCTTCGCAGTTACAATATTTCAACACTTCCCCTTAACAAGAAGGGTATTCTACAACATTGTCGGGAGAGATGGAGGTGAACAACATCAATAACATCTGGAACACTAATCGACATATCTAAAAATCATCAAAAGTTTTTCTCATCATCAATAATGTCATCATTCATAGCATGGAGCTAGAGTATCATCGTCATCATTGACAGCATGAAGCCGGAATAACATCATCATCATCGTTCACAGCATGGAGCTGGAATAGCATCATCGTCATCGTTCACAGAATGGAGCTAAAATCTAAAACATCAACATCAACTAGCATAAAAGCTATAACAACAACATCAACAACATCATCATCAACAACACAAGGTTGGAGCAACAACATCATCACAACATGAGGCCGAAGCAACAACATCATCACAACATGAGGCCGAAGCAACAACATCATCAACACGAGGCTGAGATAACATCATCATCATCATATAGCAATAGAATGAACCAAGTGTAACAACAACATTTTGTGGTWCTCTGACAATCCCTAGGGATCTACCCAGGAATCATAAGATTCCCTAGGATATAAAATCCTAACAGAACTACCACGTGGTACTCTAACAAACCGTCCTTAYCRAACYTTCGGGATCTGCCCAGGAATCATAAGATTCCTTAGGATTATAAAAATCCTAATGAAGCTGCCACTACTGACCATAATCGRCATATACATGCATAGGTACTCTAACAGACCATACTTACCAAACCTTCGAGATCTGTTCAGGGATGATCAGTTCCCTAKRATATAAAATCCTAACTTARCTACCCACTATTGGTCAGAATACCATAGTATCATCAGTATCACTCCCCCTTTCGAGGGAGTTCATTTCGAACTATACCAAGCTTGTCTCAAAAGTATTCAAACTTTACACGAGACAKAAGCTTAGTCGACACATCTGCAACCTTATCATMTGTGCCAACATATTGGAGCTTTACAACTTTGCAACATATCACAAATGTAGTGATACTGGATTTCTATGTGCTTTGACTTTTCATGGAACACATGGTTCTCCATCATCTTTATGCAACTTTGGTTATCACGTAGAATCACGGTTGCTTCGATCTCCAAATCAAATAGACCTATCAACAACTTCTGAAGCCATATGGCTTCACAACTGGCGGAACATGCAACAATTTATTTTGCTTTTGTCGTGTTGAGAGAAATACTAGATTGCTTCCTACTCTGCCATGAAGTCATGGCTGGCCCTAGACTGAAACAACATCCTGAAGTGTTCTTTCTATCATAAACACTTCCCGCCCAATCTGAATCAGTATAACCAACCAGTCTAAAGTCATGATCTCCATTATAACAGAGACCAAAGTCCAACGTACCCTTAAGGCATCTCATCACATGTTTTGTAGCAACAAGGTGAACACATATGGGCTCTACCAGATACTAACTCAAGGTGTTCACAGCAAAACATATGTCTTGCATGGTATTCGTCGAATACATCAACAATCCAATGATCTATCTATACAGCGTAGCATCAACCAATTCCGACGAAGTATCAACTAGGAGCTTCAACTTTGTTTCCATGGGTGTGTTCATGGCTTTACATTCCAACATATCAAACCTCTTTAGTATTTCAACTGCATACTTCCCTTGGTTAAGGAAGATCTTCTATGGGCTCTTCCAAACTTTGAGACCTAAGAAATAGTGCATTAGGCCTAGGTCTTTCATCTCAAATTCTGCAGCAAGCTTCTTCTTACAATCAGTGATGAGCTTTTCTTCTCCAATTAAGAATAAGTCATCCACATACAATAGCAATATAACTTGCTCGTCATTCATAACCTTGAAGTAAAGGTATCAACTTTACTCCTAGTAAAGCCTAAGCTTGTTAGGAAATTGCCAATTATGCCATACCAAGCTCTAGGAGCTTGCTTCAACTCGTACAGAGCCTTCTTCAACCTGTAGGCATGAGTCTTTCTATCTTCAACTTCAAACCCTTAAGGTTGTTCTATATACACTTCTTCTTCAATAACACCACTTAAGAAGGTTGTTTTCACATCCATCTGGTGTAACTTCCACTTCATCTTGCCTACAACAGCTATAATTGTTCTCATAGAAGTGTATCTAGCTATAAGAGCAAATGTCTCTTCATAACCAATGCCTTCCTTTTGAGAAAAGCCACGAGCTACAAACCTTGCTTTATGTTTTTCAACACTTCCATCTGCAACATGTTTTATCTTGTATAACCATTTGGAAGATACCACATCTTTGTTCTTTGGTCTGGGAACTATTTCTCTTACATCATTCTTTATAATGGATTGGTATAATTTTGTCATGGCATATGCCCATTCTTTCTTCTGAATGGCTTCTTCAAAGCAAGTAGGATCCTTTTCTATGAGATCACACATCAAAGCCATGTAACTGGAGAATGGCTTAGGTTTCTTGATTTGTCTCATGGTTCCTTCTGGGGCACCATACTTCTCTCCATCTTAAATGAGTTCCCTTGCCCAAGATGGTTTTCTCTTGTGAGAGATCATCATTTAGGGAGGTTCTTGAGATTCTATCATATCATGATCTTCTGGAATCTCATCATTGGGGGTATTTTTAACTTCCCTCACTGGTTCTGCAACTCTAGGAGCTATAGGCTCTTTTTCATATACTTTTTCAAGCTGGTATCTTCTTGATTTCTTGAGTGTTGCATCTTCATCAAAGGTTACATCTTTGTTGATCTCAATATGATGGCAACCTAGTATGTAAATTCTGAAGGCCTTAGAGACCTCATAGTATCCAACAAATATTCCCTTCTTTCTTGAAGGGTCCAACTTGGTTCTCTTTTCTTTCGGAATGTGTACAAACACTGGACAACCAAATATCTTGAGATGGCTTACTTCTGGCTTCTTTCTGGAGAACATTTCTTTGGGGGTTTTGAATCCAAGTGCACTATGGGATAGTCTGTTTTGGACATACACTGTTGTTCTTGTTTCTTCAGCCCATAAGTGCATTGGAAAATATTGATCATGGATCATAGTCTTCACTACTTCCATTATAGTTCTATTCTTTCTTTCTGCTACACCATTTTGTTGAGGATTGCAGGGAGTGATGAGATCCCTCTCAATCCTGGAATCTTTTGATTTCAAGAAGTAAACCCAAGTCTTATGATAATAATCATCAATAAATGACACATAGTATACATACCCACTAAGAGAGGTTGATGGCATTAGGCCACATACATTTGAGTGGATGAGCTCCAATATTCCTTCTGCTCTACTCTCGCTCTTCGGGAAAGGATTATTTATGTTTTTTCCTTATGCACATCCCTTGCACACACCTTCATGATCAACCTTGAATTTTGGTAGACCTGTAACTACCTTGCTTACATATGGTAAGGCTTTGTAGTTGATGTGAGCTAGTCTTCTATTCCAAAGTTCACATGGACTCTCAGTGGAGTGAGTTAAGGCTACATCTGAGTGACCTTTTAATTTATATAGGCCACCTTCTTCTGTTCCAATAACAACTGCATCTTCTATGGTTTTTCCTTTAGGCCACATAAGGAGTTCACCATCTATGAATGCAACCCTGCAGCCTTTCTTATCTAAAGCTAAGATAGAAAGCAAATTCTCTATAAAACCTGGTACATATAATACATCCTTCCTCTTCATCGGGGTCCCTAAATCAACTTTGTAAGTGTATTCTCCTACTCCTTTGATAGGGTACTGGTAATCATCTTCGAGTGTAATTTTATGGGGAAAGTTCTTTTCTGTAAGGCTAGAGAGGATGTCTCTCTGACCTGTCATGTGCTTAGAAGCACCACTATTTATGAGCCAAGTGTCCTCTCTAGGTGACACAGATCCTGAGAGGGCAGAGAATAAAACACAATGTTCAATCTTTTCTTTAATCATCTTTGTGGGTGGCTCATCATCTTCAACTGCATGGGCATGGTGTCTTTTGTTATTTCTCTTACTGTATTCTTCTCTTCTAGGTGGACAATTCTTAGCAATATGTCCCATCTTGTCATAATGGTAACATTGATAAGAGGATAAATCCTTTTCTCTTCTTTGACCCTTTTGAAACTTCTGGAATCTCCTTGGAGGGTGAGATTCTTTATGAAAATGGGTGAATCTCTTTAGGGAGTGAGATTCCTTATGTAGGTGGATCTCCCTTTGGAAGTGAGACCTTTTCTTTCCTCCTTTAGCATGAGCAGCTAGGGCTTGATCTTCATCCCTTAGTAGTACTGCTTCTCGATTAGCTACTCTTGCTTCTTCTTGAACACATTCTTCCCAAAGACTGTCAAATTGGACTTTCTCCTTTCTTGCACAGATAGTTTGGATGAAGGCATCCCAAGGTCTTGTGAGACCATTAAGAGCTATCATTATGAGTTCATCTTCATCTAGGTTATCTCCAATCACTTCTAGTTGTTCCTTAAATTGAGAAACCCTAGAGAAATAGTCATGAACGGTTTCTCCTTTCTGCATCTTTGTATTCTTAAGTTTGGGTTCTCAGATTCATCTTCCGGTTGATATTCCTTCCTTCATACATTCTGGTTAGGGCATCAAAAATTTCTTTTGGAGTATTCTTGGAAGACACTTGAGGGATCAAGTGGTCTTTAATAGAGTCTGCAATGATTCTTTTGGCCCTAACCATATCCTTTTGGTACTTTGCTTTAGTTGTAGCATTTGCGGGTTCTGGTACATTTTCCTCGATGAATCTTGTAAGGTCATTCTCTTCAAGAATGATTGCAATCATATACTTCCAGACACAAAAGTTTTCCACACCTTCTAACTTGTCAACAAGCTTGGTGCTTCCAGCCATCTTGACCTAGAGCTAGGAAAATGACAAAAAAAAATGAAAGTGCTCATAAATTAAATATGAACTTACCAAGAGGTGTGCTTGGCTGAGGCGAGTAGGTTGGTGCAGTCTGTTTTCAGAAAATCCAAATTTACCCCTTGAAATTGGACTTGCGCAAATCTAGACGGGTACTTCTGGTTCTGGTTTCCTGGTTTTTTGGTACCAACAAAAACTAGGGTTTCTCTTTCTGCAGTTTTTGGCCTCTGAAAAGGTGCGCTCAAGCTGCCAATGAGTAGCGATCAGATGGCTCTGCCAAGGGAGTGATCTTCACGTCAGCCAACAGTGTCGCATGTCCTATGACATCAAGCCCTTCAAAGATGAGGTATTGTGTGATGTCGCTCCCCTTGAAGTTTTTGATGTTCTTTTGGGCCAACCTTATTTATGGAAACATCATGTTGTATATGAGTCTCGGCCTCACGGTGTTATTATTACTTTGGACAGGAAATTGTACAGGATACTCGAGGTAGTCCCACCTACTGCCATTTCCTTGATCTCTGCCAAGCAATGCAGGAAGATCATCTCTCAGACCACGAAGTTTGTCTTCTTTGTGATTCGCTCTCAAAGTGAGTTGAAGGTTCCAACCACATCTATGGCCTCCACGACCGATCTCTCCACACAATAGAAGCAAGTGGATAAGGTTGTAGAAGAATAAAAAGACATCTTCTCCTCACCCACTGGGGTACCTCTGGTTGCATTCAATCGATCTGATTGTCGGTGTATCACTACCCAATGGGCTAGTCTATCATCGTTCTTTGTTAGAAAACGAGGCAATCGGGCATCAAATCCAAGAACTGCTCTGAAAGAGGCACATCCGACCTAGCTCATCACCGTGTGGAAGCCTAATCGTGCTTATGCAGAAGAAAGATGAGACATGGCGACTCTACATCGATTACCAGGCCCTAAATAAAATCACTGTCACGAACCGGTAGATGATTCCTTGAATCAACGATCTCCTTGACCAACTCGAGGGGGCCAAATACTTCAGTAAGAATGATATGAAGTATGGCTACCATCAGGTCCTAATATAGTAGATAGATGTATTGAAAACTACCTTCAAGTCCAAAGAAGGTCTTTTTGAATGGTTGGTCATGCACTTTGGTTTGACGAATGCCCCGACAACTTTCATGAGGATGATGGATGATATATTACGGCCTTTCACCAATTCATTTGTGGTGGTGCATATGGATGACATCCTCATCTACAACAAGAATTGGGCAAAACACTTGCAACATATTCAATAGGTTCTAGACACTTTGCGGTAGCACAAGCTATATGTAAATTTGGAAAAATGCTCCTTCGGCATGGACATGGTCCAGTACCTATGATGCATTATTGATGAGCATGGGGTGCATGTGGATCCAGCCAAGATCCAGGTCATTCGTGACTGACCAGCCCCAACCACACTCATTGAGCTTCGAAGCTTTTTAGGCCTTGTCAATTTCCATCACAGGTTCGTGTTGGGATTCTCCCATATTGCATGGGCCCTTAGCCAAGTAACCAGGGGTGGTGGTAAGGCAAAGTTCATGTGTGGCTTATCATAATAGCAAGAATTCGATGATTTGAAACAACGCTTGTGCTCAGCCCCAGTGCTCTCATTACCTGAAATGCAAGAGCCCTTTGAGATTGAGACAGATTCTTCAGACTATGTTGTGGGAGCAGTTCTCACTCAGCATGGACACCCCATGGCCTATCATAGTGAGATACTATCAGATGTCATTTGTAAGTACCCTACTTATGAAAAAGAAATGTACTCCATTGTTCAAGCCTGCCACCAGTGGAGGCATTACATTCTCAGGAAGGAGATAGCCATCCACATTGATCATAAGTTGTTGCAGTTCATGAAGACACAAGGAAAATTGCAGAATGATCGCCATCGGAAGTGGTCCACATACTTACAACAGTTCCATCTCAACATCAAGTATAAGATAAGATGCACCAACCGCATCACTAATTTCCTTAGCCTCCCTCCAGTTGCAACACTCACCATGGTGCTAAACTCCTACGACCACGAGACCTCTGGATGGCCCCAACTCTAGGAGAGAGATCATGACTTCGCCACCACCTACTAGATGCTAGAGCGAACATAGTTGCCATTGATTTCCATCTTCAGGACGAGTTGTTGTGCCATTTGGGCCATCTCTACATTCCATCGAAGAAACGAGCGAAGTTGATTTGGGAAGCCCACTATAGTCGAGTGGTAGGACACTTCAACATAGAAATGACAATGGCAATGTTGCAACAACATTTCTATTGGCTGAAACTTTGACAGGATGTCAACAAGTATATCAGGTCCTACACTGCCTGCGCCATTGCCAAACTAACCATTAAGAAACAAGGCATGTACACCCCTCTGCCTACTCCTAAAAGGCCCTGGGAATCCATCTCGATGGACTACATGTTGGGTCTTCTATCAACCAAGTGGGGAAATCACTGTGTTTTTGTGGTGGTTCATCATTTTTCTAAAATGGCAATTATGGATGCATGCAAGAAGAGCATCACAACAAAGGCCACTGCCAAGCTTTTCTTCGAACAAGTGTGGGTACATTTTGGGATACGACAAACCATCATCTCATATCGAGATAGTCAGTTCCTTAACACATTATGGTCAAGCCGTTGGTCACGGTTAGACACCAAGCTCACCAAATCCACTACCTTCCACCCCTAGACGGATGGCCAAACTAAGGTCGTCAACCAAATGATCGTGCATATCCGGCACATGTACAATTCCAAGCATACCCGCACATGGGATGAGAGTCTTCCCTATGTTCAACATAGGTACAAGAGAGCCATACATATCTCAACCAACCACAAACCCTTTCAGGTGGGGTTGGGATTTCAACCATTGGGTCTCATGGATGTTGCACTACCCCTTGCAGCCACCCAGGCAGACTCATCCCATGCTCAAACTGAAGTCGACAAAGCTACACGGTTCATTCAGCAGATCTGCCACATCCAGCAACAAGTTCAGGATATTTTACAGAAGTCCAGTGCCAAGTACAAGCAACGCCATGATCAACATCGGTGCCACACAAGTTTCAGGTGGGACATAAAGTTTGGTTGCACTTGCAGAAAGAACGTCTTACGAGGCCCCATCAGAAGCTTCGTCCACTCCGCTATGGACTGTACACTATCACCAAGGTTGTGGAAGACAATGAAAATTCCCCCCTTCCTTTGCTTGCACCCAGTGTTTAATGTGGACCTCCTTCGTGTAGATTTTAACCTTGTATAATAATTTATTGCAAACAGATTTTCAAAAAAAAAATAGAAAAGATACAATGGAAAATACACACATTACACAAAGATATTTCCCTTGGAAACCCAAATCGGGAAAACTAGCATATTCTATATTCATTCACGTCATACATTGTTTACAATACAATATACATATGGGAGCTAGAGACATCTAAAACCCTAATCCAATGACCTGGATTAGTCAACAACCATAATTCCTTAACCAAAAATAGAAAACCATCGACGAAAAAACCATGTGCTGAAAAACCGCCCAAAAACGGACACAAAAAATGGTAAAAATAAATAAATAAATCCAGGGTCACTACCCCCGAACCCCCGTGCAAGAGGGCTCCCGCCCCCTCCTGCAAACCCCCCAGGAAAGGGGGCGCTCTTCCCTCCTCTTACCCCCCTACGCACTCGACGCAACATAGAGACTAGTTCTAGTCGTGCAAAGAATATATCACATACCCAACATTCTCCCACTTGTTGTTTTCTTTGCATACAGGGGGTTACAGTGTTACATAGTCAACAATCTAGGGCAACAATGCCCATAGATCCTTTACACCAAGAGAACTTCTCAGTGCTCACAGATTTTTTTAATGAATCTGTAACTTTCTTCAAAGTGTCCACCTTCATCAACAACACCTTCTTTTCTTCAACTACGTCTCTCACAAAGTGATATTGAACATAAATATGCTTTGTCTTTGAATGATAAGTTGGGTTCGTTGCCAGAAAAATTGCACTTTGACTGTCACAATCTATCCTTACAACTTCTACCAATCTATTACATGAACACAATCTCTATAACCATATTGCTTCCTTGCTTGCATGAGTGGTTTCCATGTATTCAACTTCCGTAGTTGAAAGTTCCACTACAAACTGTCTTTTGCTCATCCAACTGATTGCTCCTCCAAACAGGTTAAACACATACCTACTTGTAGATCTTCTATGATCCATATCTCCAACCCAATCTACATCAACAAAGCCATGTATGTCCAACACTCTATCCAAACCTGGTCTTCCTTCGTAGCATAATCCATAACTAGTTGTGCCACATAAATAACTGAAAACTCTCTTTATTGTTGTCCAATGCTCCTTCCCTGGTTTTTACATATACATGCTCAAAAATCCCACTGCATGTGCAATGTCTGGTCTAGTAGAAACCATTACATACATCAAACGATCAACCAAACTCACATATGGAACATACAACATGTCCTCCTCCTCTTCCTATGTCTTGGGACACTGATCCGCAGATAAATTTACACCTACAGGAATAGGGACCCTGACTAGTTTACAATCCTGCATATTGAACCTATGCAATATTGTCTCGACATGTTTTCTCTGATTTAACAAGAGTTTCTTGTTTTTCCGATCTCTTTTAATTTCCATGCCCAAACTGAAATTTGCAACACCAAGATCCTTCATGTCAAATTTAGAGGACAACTGAGTTTTCACATCCTGGATAATCTCCCTGTTGTTTCCTATCAACAACATGTCATCCACATACAAGACCAAATAAATCGAATGATCACCAATTAATTTAAAATATACATAGTGATACTCTTTGCTTCTCGTGAAGCCAAGTCCCAACATATAAGTATCAATTTTTTGATACCACATCCTTGGTGATTGTTTTAAACCATATAGGGACTTTTTCAGCTTGCATACCAGCTCCTTCTTTCCCTTCACAACAAAGCCTTCTTGCTAATTCATATAGATTTGTTCTTCCATGTTCTCATGTAGGAATGTTATCTTCACATCCATCTGTTCTACTTCAAAATCAAACGCAACAACAACAGATAACACAAATCTAATAGAAGTTAACTTGGCAACAAAAGAAAAAACCTCACCAAAATCAATTCTCTCAACCTGGGAACAACCCTTTGCTACTAACCGAGCTTTGTATTTCTCCACTTTTCCTTCTACAGTCAACATCTTTTTAAATACCCACTTATTTCCAATGAGCTTTCTTCAATTCGACAACTCTACTATATCCCAAGCCTCATTCTTATCCAAGGTTGTCATTTCTTCAACCATGGTTTTTTTCCAGAGTTTTCCATCCTCTAAATCCATTGCCTCCCTAATAGTTCTAGGATCATTATCACCAATAGAAAAAACAAAATTTGAACAAAAATAAGGTGGAGTAAACCGTTCCGGTAGCTTTTTTTCCCGCACTGATCTCCTCAATAGTGGAGTACGAGGATCTTCTTCTTCTGTAGAGTTTGATTCATCATCCTTTGGTTCAAACTCTATTTTCTTTGGTTCTTCCTTACTTGGTAGGACTTCCTGTTTGACAACATCCTTCATTTTTCTAAATACCACATCTTGGCTATACACAACCTTCTTAGTTTACGGGTTCCCAAGCTTATAACCTTTGAGACCATCTTTATACCCAATAAAGATACACTTTTCAGGGGTTCAGTCAAATACCTTACCAGTCCATACCTCTCATGGAGTCTTGTCATCTAGTGTTGATGAGGGTGATTCGTTGACTAGGTAACATGCAACACCCATTGCCTCTGCCCATAATTCTTGCCCCAACCCAACACCATTGAGCATGCACCTTGCTTTTTCCATCAACGTATTGTTCATACTTTCTGCAACTCCATTCTCTTGAGGTGTATATGGAGTAGTCTTCTGCCTTGCTATACCACACTTCTTACATAATTCTTCAAATTCATTCCCGCAGAACTCTCCACCATTATCTGTCCTCAACACCTTAATTATTTTCTTTGTTTGGTTCTCAACAAGAGCCTTAAACTCTTTAAACCTATCAAAGACTTCAGATTTCTTCCTGAGGAAATATAACCAAGTATTCCTTGAGAAGTCATCTATAAATGAGACATAGTACATAGATTTTCCCAATGATGGAACTGATAAAGGTCCAAACACATCACTGTGCACTAGTTGCAAAATTCATTCTGCCCTGGTTTCACTAGAGAGGAATCTTACCCGATTCTGCTTCCCATATACACAATGTTCATAGAAATCAAAATCCATAGATTAGTTAGACATACCTTCAACCATACCTTTACCATGTAGTAGTCGAAGACCCTTCTCTCCGATATGCTCCAGTCTTTGATGCCACAACATAAACTTTTCTCGAAAGACTGTAGGAGTTTTGTCTTCTTCAACTCCAATATCAAGAACAATGGAACTATTACACCCATCACTAATAGTGCTTCCTTGCAGCTTATACAGATTTCCAATCTGAACTCCCTTCAGCAACACAATTGCTCCTCGAACCATCCTACATGTTTCTTTTTCAAATACTGTTTTTACCTCTACATCGTCCATTTTGTTTACATAATCAAATTTATGGCCAATCCTGGGAAGTGTAGAACATTAGGCGGTATTCTAATCCTTCCATATATGAGCCTCAACTTGACTCTTCCTCATCCTATGATTTTGGTTATCGAGTCATCACCTAGGAAAACATTACCTCTATCATACCTTTCGTATTCACATAACCACACCCTGTGGGGAGTCATATGAAAGGATGCACCTGAGTCAACCAACCATGCCTCATGATCTGCATGTGTACTTGAAGAAGCCATGTACACATCCCCTCCTTCTTCCTTGGAGGTCTTTTGTTCTCTAGATGGAGCACCTCCAGATCCCTTCACTCTCTCAACGTTTTTGGATCTACATTGCTTCTTGAAGTGCCCTTCTTTTCCACGTCTCCAACATACCTTTACAAACTTTCCGGGAGATTTAGATCTCCCATTTGAGGACTTAGATCTATTTCTTTCCTAGGAGCATCCTCTTGCAAATAATGCATCTATGTTATGTCCTTCCATGTTCTTTTGTTTCATCTTCTCCGATAACAAGGATGAAACCATGTCATTGAAACTTAAGGTAGTTGTATTACTACCTATGGCCACAACCAGACTATCCCACGAGTCTGGTAAAGAGTACAGTAAACTGATGCATTTATCTTGATTTTCAATTTTAATCTCAATAGATAATAGCTGACTTACCATAGTATTGAAAGCATTCAGATGCTTTGTCACAGAGTCTCCATCTCTCATCCTCGGGTTATACAACTTCTTCCATAGGAACAATTTATTTACCAGGGACTTAGACTAATACAAGTTTCCAAACTTATTCCATAACTCCTTGGTTGTAGCTTCCCCTGACACATTCAGTAATACTAAATTTCAGAGACACAATTGGATTGTGCTCTTCGCCTTTTGATCCAACTTTTTCCAGTCATATGTTGACGTTCCTGTAGGTGCAGTACCTGAATCCACCACGATCCACTGATCTCTGTCTAACAACAAATCTTCCACAACTCAAAACTTTGCCCATTAAATTTCTCGATCTCTATTTTCGAACTTCTCGTCATTTCTTTTCACTTGAATAATCAATACCGCAGATCTCCCGTTGTAACAAGGCTTATCACAGTCCTGAGCCAAACCCTTGACCACAAAGGCATCCCCCTGAAGCCAATAATTACTCTGATACCAAATGTAGATTTTAACCTTGTACAATAATTTACTGTAAACAAAATTTCAATAAAAGGACATAAAAGATACAATGGAAACTACACACATTACACAGAGATATTTCCTCTGGAAACCCAAACAGGGAAAACCAACATATTCTATATTCATTCACCTCATACATTGTTTATAATATAATATACATATAGGATCTAGCAACATCCAAAACCTTAATCCAATGACCTGGATTAGTCAACAACCCTAATTCCTTAACTGAAAATAGAAAACCATTGGAGAAAAACCATATGCCGAAAAACTGCCCAAAAATGGACACGAAAACCATGTTCTAGTCGTGCAAAGAATATAACACATACCCAACACTTCAACCATATTTTCCACCATTATTGGACACCTCATAGATAACATAACAATTGACAGCAATAGAGCTCAACCCTAACTGCATGGAACGAGCATCCATTGATAAGATCGTAGACACACAGGTAAAGGGCACTCACCAACAAAGGATCCAACTTTATCGGGTTGTCAAAGCAGGGCAGCTTCTGCACCAAGGCAAGTGGCTCACTTGGTGTAACACCCTGTTTCCCCTAGTTTGTAAAAAATAACTATACTGGACAAGAACTGTGGAAAACCCAAAAATGTGAATAATATTATGTATATATATATTGCAGGACTGCTGAGAGGGGATATGCTAAAAAAGAGACCACGATGGCTGAAGAAAGGTGGTGGAAGGCACCTGGAAAGGTGGCGTTAACTTCCACCGAAACTAATACCGTATTTGGACTTCACTGGCCCGAAGAACCAAGAGCGGCTCGCTGGCCCCGAATTAAATGACTCACCAGGATTGGTAGGTAAAGGGATCCTCATGAGTAATGAGGGCTTGGGGGGGGGGTGAACCGCCCATCCATAGAGCCGTTAGGCCTGACCAGTGCGAGGGAAATCGTGCCACACGTAACCTCGCAAGAAGAAAAAGGCGTGAGGGAGAAGCGAGAAGGGGGCATACGCGAGGGAAGGAAGAGAACTCTGGAAAATATAGAGTGAGTGATAGCAGAGAAGGGGGAGAGTAACCCTCGTTCTCGGTCACTAGCAAACAGAGACGCAGTCTCGCAACATCGTGGTCTCAGCTCGGGGGTGGCTAGTGGTAAATCCTATCGGAATCGCTGAGCCTACGGTTGGGTGGAAACAAGCACCCCTCTCAGCAGTTGCACTCACTTTTGGTGTTATTTCTGATAAGTGTTTTACATCTTGCATCTTGAAATTGATATGCTGACATATATGCTCATAGTCTGTGCAATTTTATGAATGGTTTGAGTATAAGACTGCCTGTGTAGTGTTTTGATTCAGAAATGGTGGTTGCATGCTTATAATGGAAGGGCCACATATGGCTTATGTTTATAAATAGAATTATATGTATATACGCACATTGAATCAATTAAGAATTCAAGTCGTTTCTCGGGAAATCTATATCCTTATCCATCTCAGGTGATACCCTGGATAAATCTCCCAATAGAGACACCCTTTTTGAAAAGCTCAGAAGAGGTAGCACTTTGTGTGCAAAGACTCTACAGAGGTGCAGAAATCGCAGAATCCCTTGAGGATTCGAAGAATAAGTATTTATCAATGGATGAGATCCTGTCGAAAGCTCTGCAGTCATTCACGACCGTTAGATTGAAGGAATAAACGAGGGTGTTAAATGCCTTAACCCTTTTTCCTTTATCTTCGCGAGTAGCGAAGAAATTGGGACCGTAGATCCCTAAGGTCCATGAAAGAATCTGGACCATGGATTCATGTCTAGGCAGCTTAGGAACGGTGCAATGGAGAAACAAGTCTGAGCCGTCAGATCTTGGTCTAAATAGCCGACAGACGTTGGATCTGTCGAGAGTTGCACGAGATTTAAACCTCATGCGAAGAACAACAGAAGCGAAAGTACCGAGAAGGAGTTCGTATCGGGATTTCGACATTTGGGAGTTTAGGAGTTCGGGCACTCGACATCAGAAGTCCCGAAATAGCGAAAGAACCTGAGTCGTCCGTTGGAGGGAGGACACGTCTCGCGAAATCAACCATATCGGGGATTCGGACATCGAGAGTCATAGAGGGAAGTCTTTCGACTTCGCGGGTGGCAAAGTCGCGAGAGAATCGTAGCCGTCCATCTAAGGAGGACAGGCAACACCTTGTCGTGTACACAGACCCTGTAGGAATCAGAGAGGTCGAGGAAATCTTTCACGGTTTCAGAGAAGAGAAGCTCGGGAGGGATAGTGCCATTTTGTGCACAGAGCCTTAGCTGCAAAGGTCGCAGAGGAGAAGCAAAGGCCGAGACCTTTGATACTTAAGAAATATTCCAAGGAGAAGGAAGAGAAGCGCATGTTCAAGGAGGAGCTACAACTATCGTTAGATTAACTAGAGAGAAATAGATCTGGGTCGTCAAAAAAGTACGTCCAGATGCGCGCAGAAGAGAGCAGAAACAAACGGCAGAGAGACTTCGTGGAGAAGTGTCGAGATGTCGTGGTCGTTGGATCACACTGAGTTGCGAGGGAGTTAAGCCATAGAAGCAGCCGTGGGAGAAGCTATATGGACGATGGAGACACTTCAAGATAGAAGTGGCGAACAATCGATAGCCGTTGGATCTCGCAGAGTTGCAAGGCGGTTAGGGTCGGTGTAATCCCGAAGAGGTCTGAGTTCGGGATCTCACATCTCAGGGTTTCGCAAGAAGAGAGCGCAAGAGTTGGGTGCTCCAACTCAAGAAGTCGCGAAGTGCGAAGTGGCCAGGAGAAAAATCTGAACCGTTGGATCCAGGAACGGGAGGACCGTTGGATCAGAACTCCGTGGAGATATCGTATATCGAGAGTTCAGGGGTTCGGAGGTTGGAAGGGGTCACTTTCAATCGTAGAAGTTGCGAAGTGTCGAGAGCCGAGGCTCGTGAGAACACGTGGTATATCCATCAGGTGGGGCCTGCATGATTGACAGGTGGGCATGCGTCGCCCGAAAAGGAGTCAACACTATGTTGACCTCTCGCGTCTCGGAGATTTGCGAGATAGGAGCACGAAGGCTCAACGCTCCAACTCGCGAGGTTGCGAGTTGCGAGAAGTGCGAAGAGGAAGTCAACCATTGCTAACTTTTGCGTCTTGGGATTTTGAAGAAGAAGAGCACGAGAGGTCGACGCTTCAACCTGCGAAGTTGCAAGTAGCAAAAAGTGTCAAAGGGAAGTCATGCATCGCATTTCCCCGAATCGTGAAAAGTCGATAAGCGCTTGGTTGGCTTAAGCGCGTAGACACGGGACAAGGTCATGTGGACAAGACCCCAAGGGGGAAACCTGCCACTCGCTAGCCCTATCGGGGTTCGACGCTTCGCCATGTCGGGGTTTGTAGAGTCGAAAGACTCGACGCTCTGGTAATGCTGAGTCGCGAAGAGCGAAAGAACGCCATACTTGTTCGGCCGGTGGTCGTGACCCACGATCACATGGAGGTGGACAAGGAAGGAACTAGCCGATGCTAAGACCCCCATAGGTATTTCGAGGATTTTGATCCTCGAGAATTCGACGAAAAAGATTGTTTTCCTTAGTGGGTATGTGACACCCGGGGCCAAATTCACCAGAAATTTCCTCATTTGATGGGGTAACTCAACGGAATGGAGACCATTACTTCCTAAGGGGGGAGGATTGATCTAGGTGGATATATGTGGCCACCCACCTATTCTAACTGGTTCAGATGTTGTTTTCATTTTGGCAGTTATTTTCCTAGCTTTTGGGGTCCTGAACTTCCTGGGTCGTTTTGAGACCCTAAACAATGTTTTTTGGGCTTGCCATAGTCACATTATAAATGAGGTTAGAGCGTGATGGCATAATGTGTAATCATCGGATATACCTTTCCAACGGGTTATCATGCGCCTAAAATGGAGATCGTATGCAAAAGTTATGACTCTAGGAAGTTGATGTATTAACTTACCCCAACGGGGCCCACATGACTTTTAGTGCTTTATCTCCTAGGGTTAGGTTTTTGGATGTCTAGGGTTTTGGCATTCATGTTTGATGTAAAAAGTCCTTTGGAGCTTCATTGTACTCACCTTGTTGTGAATGAGCGCAACCATCACATCTCTTCTCATAGATAAGCCACAACGATTCTAGCAAGCTTGTTTCAATTTGCATTTTACAATTTCAACATATTTCTTTATTGAATAGAAGCCAAGTTTTATTGTATCTCTGTTATTGTTCATTGTATCTTTGTGTTAATAATATAAATCTGTATTCATTTCGTTACGCTCATAAAATCCAAATTAGTTTTAATAATAAAAATGTGATGAATGTTGCTAAGGGGACATGGGCATAGATGGGGGTTGAATTAATTCACAAGAGAGGGGACAGTCTAAGAGAATGCCTAAGAGGGGTCCAATGGGGAATTACCCATGTATATTAATCAACCCATTTCTCCTAAAAATTGTTATTGGTAAATAAACCTTCTAATTTATGATTGAGTGTTCCCAAATCCAATCATTGAATACATGTAAGAGGATGGGTGCGAGAAGTCACATCCCAAATTTATTGGGCACATGGGTGTTGATAACAACTAACTTGGGGAAGTGTGCAAGTCAAGAAAGCAAGCCAAAGGAGAGGAAATTCATATGGGTAGCCACAATAATTTTTACACATTGAGTTTTGATGCATGAGTGGCAAGTAGTGAGCAGTGAAGAGAGCTTGGAGTGGGTGCATCCATGGAGGACGAATTCTAGAGCATGTTGGAGCGTATTTGGAGCGTTTTGGAGTTGAATATTGAAGAGCCACGTTGTCAAGCTTGAAGAGTGGACTCCTTAGTGAGTTGCACTAAAACAACAAGTGTTTGTTGTTGTTTGTTGGTAGTTCTTCCTGGCAGTGAGTTCCCTTGAGTTCCCAACTAAGAGATTCCTAGATACTTGTGCTAGAGAGACCTTGATAAATGAATGGGATGCCCAAGGGACTAAGATCAGTGAAGGGATACATTCTTTGGGTTGGGATGGTCGAGAGGAAGAGAGTTGGTGGAAAATCAAGATAACTATAAGAGAATATTGGTGGGTTGTGGGAATTATGAGTTGTGAGTGGACAATGAGAGACCACCCTTTTTGTGGATTACTAGCCTCAGCTCGAGGGTGACTGGCTATTGAGATTTGGAACAATCAATCTATGGTTGGGTGGAATGTCCGTCCCAAGTAGTTGGTTGCACATCTGTTTATAAAAGATAAGTGTTTAATCATGTTGTTGTGTTATTTCATGAGTTTAATTGATGTGCACGAACTCTGTGTATTTGGAAATAATTTATATGTTGTTGTTCTCAATTATTAGACTACATTCATGTTGATTCTAGCATGTTGTAGATGCATCAAGTGAATGATATTAGACAATAGTCAAATTTGTATTTAATTCGTAGCTGTAAGCTATAGGAATTTATTTAATTAGCAGGAATTTTGTTTCATGAATTTTACGCACCGCAATGTCCCTCGGTTGGGCTGGGGGATGTTACATTATGGTATTAGAGCCCTGAGGTTCAAACATCGGGCTTGTATGGGCCAAGATGGCTAGGAATTGATCAAATCCATTGTTACAAATTTGTCTGTGCAAATTTGGGGGGGAAACATAGAAGAATTAAAGTGAAATTCCCCAAATTCATGAGTAAATTCAAGTTTAAAGGAGTTAGATCTGTTTGAGAGGTTCGATGGATCCAATCTGGAAAGTTATAGAGTCGAATTCGACTTGGAATGGCCAAATTTCATGTTTTAATGGTCGTTGTAGAGTTGAAGGAAGTTTGGTGAATCGATGGCCAAAATCGAGTTTGATGTCCCGATCAACGGGCAGATTCATTTTGATAAATTCAAAAAAATCCATTAGGTTTCAATCATTTGTAAGGTTGAGTAGATCAACGATGAAGATTTTATTTCAGAGGTTTGTGAAGTGGAGCAAATCAACGTTTATATTCATTTCAGTCGTTGGAGGTCATAACATAATCGACGGTCAAGATAATCTAGAGTGAGAGATCGACGACCTAGATTTACGTAGGTTTTTGGTTGAAATTTTAAGTGTTGGAAATTGTCAAGAGAAACAGTTGACGATCGATGGTCGGGTTGGACAAAGTGGCAAAGAGTCTATTCCGCCAAAAGAAATTGTCGATGGTCGATGGTTGGGGGTCGACCGAATTCAGTGAAGTGTTTTTAGTTGCCGAGAGAAGTTGTTGATGGGAAGTTGGTTGGGTGTTGGCCGAAATCAACGAAATTTCTTCGAATATGTAAGAGAAATCGTTGATGGCCAACGGGCCAATGGTCAGGCATCAACTAAATTTGGCGAGGCATTTGGGTCGTTCAAGAGAATCGACTGATGGTCGATGGAGAAAAGAGGGTGATGACATGTCATGCTGCGTCAACAGTTTCCACGTCATCCCAGAAGTAGTCGATGACAGATGGTCGGGTCGACCAAAATTAAGGAAGTGTTTTTGACAGTCAATGGGGATTTTTAATGGGAGAAGGGTCAATGGTCAGGCATCGACTGAATTAGTGAGAAGTTCCATTCACCAATAGAAATTGTCGGTGATCGACGGTTGGGTCGGTCGATTTAGAGTTGTGTGCAGTTCAGTTGTTGGGGGAATGGGCCAATGACCGACGGTCGTGTCGACAGTTTGGGTAAAATGATGTGTGCACCCAAAGGAGAATGTTAATCATCGATGGTCGATGGAGTGCAGATCAATGGATCAGATTCCATGCGATTTGAGATCAACGACTCATATTTAAGGGATGTTAAGACAGTAAAACAATCAAGTTTATGCGAAATTTTATGGTTTTTGAAGGTCAGTAACTTGTAAGGCAGGTTAGTAACAGTCTCTGCAACTCAAATAAAAGAACTCAGAGAGAGTTATCCGATGAGCTGAATTGTGCGCAAAACAAAGATCGTATGAGAAAATTACAGCCAAAACATTAAGGGTAAAATTTTGGCACCAGATTACTTGCAGAGGGCATAACTACTTGCTCATAAGTCCATTTGGGGTGCAGGAGTAGTCAATGGAAATATCATGACCCATAGAAGACAACCACATAGCCAAATTTAGGATTTGCGTATGTAAAAATGTGCAAGAAGTAAGGAAGTCACATGTAGCATACCGGGATAAATTAGGTAAAACAACCTAAACTTATTCAGACCATAACTTTCATATCAGAGCTCGGATTTGAGCAAACGAATAATTGTTGGAAAGGTCTTGAGGAGTAGAAGACATTTATCAACCCAGTTTTTTTAATTGGGCAATGAAAATTCTCAGAAATAAATAAAGATATTCTCATAGCAGTAAAGAAGTGGAAATTGCAACATGTAAATGTTGTAACTTTTCACTCATAACTCAAATTGAGGCATGAGTACAACCGTTGGAAAGTTGTTTCATACAGGAATGCATCTAACGAATCAGATTTTGATTTGGTACATTATGTCCTTGATAAATTGGGATAAAAGAGTAACATGTATTCTAATTGATGAAATGTTTTATGTTGTGCATGTTCTAACAATAATTATTACATGCACATTTCTAGTAGAATTAGAGGTACACGAAAGCCACTTTGGTTCTTATATAAGCACTAGAGTTATGGATGATGTTCAGGGATCTTACAACCATGAGGAAGAGATCAGAGGTCTGCATGTCAACATGGGAAATATTGAGACATAGTCAAATGGAAGAAGGGATAAGCATGAGCTTGTCACTATGAGAAGCCTGCATAGGGAAGTGTAGAGCTATAGAGCTAATAATTAAAGTATTACGAATGCTCATGAAGAGATACTTCAGAGCTTAAATATGTTACATAAGCAAGTCAACAAAGTCTCTCGAACCAAGCAAGCAACTAGTGCTAGACAAGTGTCAACATCCAAATCCCATAACAAAAGGGATGATCATGGAAATGATAGGCAGTCAAGAAGCATGAACAAGCACCATCATTCTCCAAAGAAATCCACCAAAAGGACTCATGCAAGTTTAGGGCCAGGGAGCAGCCCAAGTGTGTTTCCTATCTTGAGGCAAAGGAGAAGGCCTAAGGTGAACATCTTGCAAGGTGAACTCAGGAAGATCAACCCACCAACTCGCAATGGTGAGCATAGGAAAGGAGAAGAGGTTGAGTCCTCATTGTTGGAAATAAATAAATATTTCCAGCTGCGTGATTAGCCCTCCTAGGTAGAAGCTAGAATTGCCACCTACCACTTGCAAGGAAAGGCATCCATGTGGTGGGATCAACTTAAGCAAGCCAAGAACCTTGATAAGAAGAGGATCTCATGGAGGCAGTTCAAAGGATATTTTGAAGAGAAATATTTGTCGAAGCATTACTATGAAAGGAAGATGAAAGAGTTCTTTGAGCTAAAGTTGGGAAGCATGACAATGGATGAATATGAAAATAGGTTCTTTGAATTGTTGAAGTATGTTGACTTCATCAAGGGTGAGAAGCTCAAAATCCAAAGGTTTCTAAGTGGGTTACCCTCCTTCTACATTGACAAGATTCATTATGATAACCCCAAAACTTTGGAGGAAGCCATCAAGAGAGCAAGGCATCATTATGGCAAAGCAGAGGAAGATCAATTTTCCAAAAAACTTGGAATGACAAGATAAAGGGAAGAGGGATCAAAGGCAATGAGGTTTTAAGCCACCCTTTTTTAAGAACAACACCTAGGAAAATCAACAAGGTCAATCAGCCCAAAATGAGCACAAGACTGTCGATTCATTTGGGAAAAGGCCAAGGAAACATCTATACAATTTTTGTGATGCGAGGGAAATCACTTATATAGGTACTACCCTCACAAAGGGGAAATAATGAGGACTGTCCACAACATTCAGTAGGCTGAAACTGTGGACGACATGGGAGGAAACATTCCAAGGATTTATGCAGCCTTGGACAACAAGCAAGCTGGATATCAATCTCTCATTATTGAAGTGGAAGGTAAGATTGATAACCAACCCATATAAATTTTAATTGATTCTAGAGCGAGCCATAGTTACATAAATGCTTACATTGTTGAAATATTTCACTTGCAAAGGAGTAAGCATAAGAAATATTGATTAGTTCAGTTAACCACAAGGGCTAAAAGAAAGATCAATGAGTTGGTTGGAGATTTTCAAATAGACATGAATGGACTCAACACAAAGGTAGATGTAAACATCATACCATTGGGCTCATATGATTGTCTAATTGGCATGGATTGGTTGGAAAAACACCATGTTTTCCTAGACTGTTACAACAAGACAATCACATGTCTTGATGAAGAAGGGTAGCAAGGCAAGATTCAAGGCATTCCAAGAGCTGTAGTTGTTAGAGAGATTTCAGCTATGTAGTTGAAAAAGAGTTTCGGGAAGGGATGTCATATTTTTGTAGCCCATATGGAAGAGGCAACCAAAGATAAAGTGGCAAGCATGAAGACCATCCGGTTGAGGGATTTTGAAGATGTTTTTTATAGAAATCCTGGGATTGCCACCAAACAGATAGATTGATTTCTCTAGTGATTTGGTGTCAGGAGATGCCCCAATGCATAATACACCTTAGAGAATGGGCACACTAGACAATTTCCAAAATTGACTTGAGATCGGGTTATCATCAAGTGAGGATCAAGGAAGAAGACATCAACAAGACAACATTCAAAACAAGATACAAGCATTATGAATTCATGGTAGTGCCATTTGGACTATCAAATGCCCCAGTTGTTTTCATGTGTCTGACAAATGGAGTGTTCATGGAGTACATGGACAAGTTTGTAATTGTGTTCCTAAATGATATAATCATCTACTCTAAGTCAAAAGAGGAACATGAGAAACATTTGAGAATGGTGTTGCAAGTTTTAAGAGAGCATAAATTGCATTCTAAGCTAAGTAAGTGCATCTATAATCAAAAGAAGATTCACTACTTGGGGCATATAATTTCAACAGAAGGGATAACAATATATCCTGAGAAGATAGAGGCCATTAGAGGATGGCTAGCACCAAGAAATGTCATAGAGGTTAGATCATTCATGGGTCTTGTTGGTTATTACCAAAGATTCATAAAAGGATTTTCAAAGATTGCAAGTCCAACCACTTCTTTGCAAAAGAAGGGAGTGAAATTTGAATGGACTTCCAAGTGTGAAGAAAGCTTCCAACAACTGAAAGACATATTGACAAGTGTGCCAATCTTGAAGATTGCAAAACCAGATGAAGATTTTGTTGTGTGCACCGCTTCATGCAAGGAAGGGCTCAGTGGAGTCCTTAGTCAAAAAGATCATGTGGTATGCTACGAGTCCATAAGATTAAAAGAGCATGAGAGGATTATGCTACACTTGAATTGGAGTTAGCAACAATTGTACATGCATTAAAAATGTGGAGACATTAACTCATGGGTAAAAAAATTGAGCTAAGGACAAACCATTATGGTTTGAAACATTTGTTTGGACAACCAACACCGAATGCCAGATAAACTAGATGGTTGGAATTTCTTATTGAGTATGACTTTGAAATTAAGCATATAAAGGGAAAATAAAATCAAGTGGCTGATGCACTCAGTATGAGAGCACATGAGAAGGATATTGCAACCATTAGCATGTATAGGACTGATATGAAGAATCAAATTATTGTAGAAGCAAGTTCAGATCAACAACATGTAAAAATAAAAGAGATATTACAACAAGGTAATTTTCAATAGAAATTTGATTCTTATGAGCGGAAGGAAGATGGGATTCTCATGTATAAAGGAAAAGTATATGTGTTGAATTTCAATGAGTTGAAAAATGCAGTGTTAAAGGAAATGCATAGTGTGTTGTATATCGGGCACCAAGGATATCAAAAGACAATTGCAGCTATGAGAAGCCTATATTTTTGACCAAGAATGAAGAAGGAAGTGGTTAATTACATAGCCAGATGTCTAGAGTATCAAAAAGTGAATACTGAACATAGACATCCAGCAGGGCTGCTACAACCATTCCCCATTCTAGAATGGAAGTGGGAAGGGGTCACAGTTGATTTTGTTGCTAAGTTTCCCAAAAAAGTGAAGCAACATGGTTCTATCATGGTGGTGGTGGATAAATAAGGAAACACATTTTATTCCAGTAAAGACTACACACAAATCAACAAAAATTGCAGAAATTTATATGAAGGAAGTCGCCGGGCTACATGGGGTGCCTAAGGCAATAGTTTCAGATAGAGATCCAAAGTTCAGTTCAAATTTTTGGAAAGGTTTGATCAAGGGATTTGGGACAAATTTAAATCTTAGTACAACGTGTCACCCAGAGTTAGATGGGAAAACATAGAGGACTAACATGGTAATTGAGGACATGCTCAAAATGTATGTGATGGATCAACCATCAAAGTGGAAGGATTGTATCCACTTAGTGGAATTTGCATACAATAATGGGTATCATGCCTCATTGAAAATGACTCCATTTGAAGCATTGTATGGAAGAAAATGTAACACACCAGTAAGTTGGGATAGTCCAATGAGCAAAGCATTTGTTGGGCCAGATTTGCTAAAGGAAATGGATGAGTCGATGACAATGATCAAGCAGTATTTAAAGGTTTCCCAGGATAGGAAAAAAAGCTATGTAGACAAGAATAGAGTGTTTAGATATTTTAAAGTGGGAGAACGTGTGTGCTTAAAAGTGAAGGTGAAGAGAATGTTGGAAATATTGTCATTGATGTCAACAGTTGAAGTGATGATCTGTAATGATGAAGTGCATCGGATGAGATTGCCATTGATGTCAACAGTTGAAGTGATGATCTGTTGTTAAATGACAGATGACGTTTTCATTGATGTCAACAGTATATCAGTCAACAAGAAGATAGCAAATGCAAAGATCGATAACGCAAGCTCAGGAGGAAGAGAGAACATGTAGTCGAAAGATCAAAACTGTCTACAGGTGTATCAGTCAGCAAAAGATGTCAAACTGTGTGGAGAGATAGACAACGCAAGCTCACGAGGAGGAGCGAACAGCAGAAGCGAACTATATGAAGATCAAAGCTCAGAAGTACATAAGCATTTTGTGTCTATTGTTGATCAGGATAGGATCAACAATGATTCATTGATCAAAAGCTCTAGAGGAAGAACAAAATGTAGAGATGTTGTCGGGATCGGTGAAAATACTGAACAATTGATCAGTGCGCAAAAAATGCGAGAAGCCTCAGCAGTCGTTCGATCAGAATGAGAAGCTCAGTAGTCGTCTGATCAAAAGTTTGACCATGTTGATCATCTGATACAACGCACATCAGTCACTTGTGTGGTCGTGGGCTTGAGGACCATTGAAAGATCGCGACCGTTGATTTGATTGAAGAATACACGTCAGCCGTCGGATCTAGTGGAGCTGCAAGGAGGATAAGCCCAGGATTTAGTTAACACTCCAAAGCAGCGAAATGATCTGATCCGTTGGATCAAAAGGACACGTGGCAAGTGATTGGAATTTCGCTGACTTGCGGATTAGGAAAGTCAAAGACAGTGTTGCATGAACTCACGAAATGCGAAATCGTGATATGATATGGACCATTGGATCATGGAGGGTAGTGGACCGTCGATCCAACGTAAGCGGATATCGACAAATCGGATATCGAAAAATGGAATATCAGGAGATCAGGAATCGAAGGATTTGGACTGTCAAGGAGTCAAGGATCCCGAACTCGCGAAATCCAAAATACCAAATATATCCTAGCCATCGGTTGGAAGGCGAGCACGTGGCACAAGATTAATTAACTCGGGAATCGGGGATTTCTGATTCGAAAAATCAGCGACGAGAGGTGTTCAAAATCCCGAAAGCCGAAGCTCCGAAGTCAAGGAGGAAGACACATATCAAGGTCCACGTCATCTTGAGTGATGTCGATGACTCACCATGTCAGCAAGGACACGTCACTCAGTTAGAAAGTGACAAGTGTCAAGTTGAAATCGGCATTTCAGGCACTTGTAATTAATGAATCGGAGTGACACGTGGAATCTACTCGGCATGTGCCAAGTCATCAAGTGACGTCAATAGGTTTACGTCACGTCAGGAGTTTCTACTTCGGGGGTTTTTCATAGCAAGCAAATACTCTAATATCTCGAAGTCCCGAACACCGAAATTGCGAAAGGTAAACACGTCGGTAGATTGACAGCTTCAGAGTTTTCAAAAGTTGGAGGTCATGAAGATTCGAAGGGAAAAGTGTCGAAATCCCAATAGCCATCCATCACAACGCTTGATTAAGCCTTGGCCATCGGATTAAGGAATATAAGGATCAAATATAAACCATTGATCTGTCTTCGCAAAACAAATGTGAGTTGTCCGATCTTTCGTCGATATCGTAATCGAGAGTTTTGTAATGTTGGAAGTCATGAAGACCCGAAGGTCGAAGTACCGAAATCCCGTCAGCTGTCCATTTCATCAGAAGATTGCATTATGACCGTTGATTTGGTAAAGCGCTCAAGCACTCGTTCAAGCTTAACATTCGGTCACCGTCGTTGGTCATATGCTATAAGAATTTTAAAAGGAAATTATAACATGTCACTATAATTGGTAAAGCCCGTGGTTATGTAATGCACGGTCATATGTGATGGTTTGAAGGAAGCGCCTCCACGAAATCTGGTCTATGAGAATATAATAGAGATTCGAGATTGAGTTTAAAGGATTAAATTGATCCATGACTGTGATCAATTTATGGAAAACCTTAATCGTAAACTAAATAAAGATTGAATAACCAAAGAGGCACGATGGTCAAAGAATGAACTGATATACAATCATGATTAAAAGAGAAAAATCATGAATAAAGAATAAAAAGGAAAAATGATATTAAGTAAAGTTTAGATGATCATTTTAAATGAAAAGGTACAATGGTTCAAATAAAGGGACACGATGTTTTAAAATTCACCCCAGTTTGAAGATTATATAAATGAGAAAAAGTGGTGAGAAGAAAGTGTCTGTGTGGTTCATATCAGAAGATCAAAAACAAAAGAAGAGTCCAAGATGAAGAATTGTTCATTCTAAGGTGTCTGTCAATGTCTAATTAAAGATCAAGAACAAAAGAAGACAAAGCAGCAGTTATGCAATCCAGTACTTGATATAGAATACCATACAAGCATAGGCTGCATCAGACAAGTAGAAAGTACAACAATGGTTGCATGAGTCAAATTCAATGAAGAGAAGAAGAGATTGAATTGCATTATAAACTAAGGGTGGTTGGGTGCTTCAAGGGAAGGTTGGAGCCTGCAGGGGAGTTGGTGCTTCCTTTTCAGTTGTAGCTGACTAAACAGGGGGTCGGAGCCTCCTACCAATTGGTGCTGGTGAACAGAGGGAGTTGGTGCTTCCTTGTCAGTTGTGGATGACTAAATAGGGGGTCGAAGCCTCCTACCAGTTGATGCTCGTGAATGAGGGTGTGGGTGCATCCTTCCAGTTGTAGCTGGTAAATGCGGTGTGGCAGCATCCCTTCAGTTGTAGTTGAAGAAATTTGGGGAATGTCTCTCCATCAAGTTGTAGCTTGAAAACAGTTTTGTAAAAGAACTTTTTATTAATGAGAAAAGAGTTGGTGGTTTTCCCTGTTGGCTTCCACAATAAAATCTTGTGTTCACAAGGGTTTGTTGTTCATCATATATTGCTTAATTGAATAATTAATATGTGTGCTTAATATGGATGAAGGTAAAAAGAAAAAGTAGGCAATACTGATTCACCCCACCCCTCTTAGTATTGCTGGATATTCCTTCAATTGGTATCAAAGTGAGGTTCCTTTAAGCACAGTCTAAAAAACTGAAAGGAAGATCAAATTAAGCACACATGGATGGATAAAATATTTACAATAAGAATGGAACTCCAATACTTAGAAAAGAAGAATACATATTTTGGAGTATAAGAATGGAAAGTCATCTGAAGGCATTGGGACATGATGTATGGAATTCAATGATCATTGATTATTTCCCACCAAATAGAGTAAGGACTCCAACTCAAAAGAAAGCCAAGAAAATTAACTCAATGGCAATGAATACAATCCTTGATGGATTACCTGATGATATCAAAGAGAAGATAGGTGAATGTATCTTTGCAAAATAACTCTGGGAAAAATTAAAAGACCTCTACTCAAATGAGAAGTCAAATGAAGCATTTTAATCAGAACAAAGTTCAGTCTACAACAATTCTAGTGATGAAGATTCTTTTGAAGAATACTCAGACATTGAAGCAGCAATCAATATGGAAGATGAGCTTGAAAGTTCTTTGGACGAACTGAGAAACTATAAACAAAGGTGTAAACAACTAAAGGATCAACTTAAGACTGTTGAAAAATTAAAGAAAGGGACTGAAGCCCTTAATAAAGTTCTCAGTCTACAAAGATCTCCCTCGAACAAATATGGCCTTGGATATGACCACTCACACATAATTAAAGGATCAAGTCCTATTTCTCAGATTGAGATTGAAGATGACATGTCTAGTGATGATACCTCGAAAGAATCTGCTCATCCTCCCAAGAAGATGTATCAAATCAAAAGAGAAGACTCGACCATTAATACAGGTAAAGACTCTCCACAATCTTCCGATTGCAATAATGTTGATATTGAATTCTCCCCTGCAAGTAGAGAATAAGATTCAAATACAATAACATAATATTATGTTAGCATTTATCCCATGGAAGAAGAAGAAGAAAAACTATCAAAGGCCAAAGAAAAGGTTGATTGGAGTCTCTCTGAATACCTCTATCACCATAATGAATCGGACTATAGCTATATTCA
>ML791010.1:28697-40602 GCA_009831015.1 Picea engelmannii | reverse complement strand
ATGCAAGTCTTTCTTTTATAAAAAGGGAAAGCAAGTATGATGCAGGTTCTTCATGTTCAAAGAATAAAAGCAACACTACAAAACTTAGAAGATCAGATCAAGGAAGGCATCCAAAAGCTACTCATACACCTCAAAGTAAGTTCAGAAGAGAGACACCTTCATGGATGAATCAAAGAAGGTATGAGAGTGTCTTTAACGATTATTGTTTTTCTTGTAATGAATATGGTCATAAAGCCTTAGATTGTAGGCATCATGGAAGAAAACAAGTTTGTAGGTTCAACAATAGTATAATATGTTGGAACTGCAATCATGTTGGACATATTGCTGCACATTGTTACACTATGAGATGCTATAGTTGTGGTGGATATGGCCACAAAGCCTATGACTGCTGGAACTCAAGAAGACAACCAATAAGAAATGTTTCACACAATATGACAACAAGAGTAAATAAGAAGACATGGAAAAGAAAATCTGAAGTAGCAAACAAGAAAGATGAGGAAAATATTGTTCTTGAAACTGATGAAGTTAATGATAGGAGTTTGGAGGATGAAACTACTAATAAGGAATATTCTCAATACAAGAATAAAGAAGCTTCTGGTGCACATAATAATGACGTTGATGATGAATTTCCATCGGTAGAACAACAAAACGAATTGAGTGATGATTATATCAGAAATCATTCAATCCTATTTTAAATGGTACACTGAAACTCCTTCCAAAAGAAAAAAGAAAAAAGAAAAGGTGATCTTTGTCCAAGAAAGCTACAAAGACTATGCTTAATGAAGCAAGTTATCTGATGGATATTCCATCAATTAGTATTGATATTGGAGGAAAGTTGTAAGCACATTAGTACGCATATTGAACAAAGGTCAGCTCAGGATTAATAGTAGTAAAACTCTTTGTGAACCCTGTTTTGGAAGATCTCATTTGGTAAAATACTTCAAAGTCTTTGGAAATAAGGGTTACATCAAAAGGCGTGATGAGAATTTCAAAAATGTGATGCTAGATCTGATGAAGGTATCCTTCTTGGATATGCTTCTACTAAGAAAGCACACAGATGCTACAATCTTAGGATACATAAGATTGTTGAGAGTACACATGTCAAGGTGGATGATATAAAAAAAAAAAAATGGTATCCTAGTTAGAGTTCGATGAGAATCGATGGATAGAACCAAGGGTTGTTTGAAGAATATGAAACACAAAAATTGCCAATCAACTGAGATAGGAAGTTAGTAAATTAACAGGGAAGAAACCTTGTTAGGAAGAATTACCTTTTCAGAAACAAAGGGGGAGAATAGCTAGAAGTAGAGAAAGAGCATATTGACAGGGGGAGTCATTCAACTATGACCGACAGAACAATTTCACAGGAAGAGTTACCCAAGTTCAGTGTTATCAGTAACATACAGAGCTTTGCGAGTGGTCATAAAAGTAATTATACTGACAGATCATAAGAGAAGAAACCCTTTGCCATTGATGTCAAAGGGGGAGAGAAACTTCATATAAAGGAAAACTTCATAAAAGGAAAGCATCAATATAGGGGGAGTTTTGTATATGAAATTAGTATGTTGACCTCAATGACAAAGGGGGAGATTGTTGGAAATATTGTCATTGATGTCAACAGTCAAAGTGATGATTTGTAATGATGAAGTACATTAGATGAGATTGTCATTGATGTCAACAGTTGAAGTGATGATCTGTTGTTAAATGACACATGACATTGTCATTGATGTCAACAGTATATCAGTCAACAAGAAGATAGCAAATGAAAAGATCAATAACGCAAGCTCAGGAGGAAGAGCGAATAGGTAGTCGAAAGCTCAAAACTGTCTACAGGTATATCAGTCAACAGAAGATGTCAAACTGTGTGGAGAGATAGACAACGCAAGCTCACGAGGAGGAGCAAACAATAGAAGGGAACGGTATGAAAATCAAAGCTCAGAAGTACATAAGCATTTCGTGTCTATTGTTGATCATGATAGGATCAACAATGAATTGTTGATCAAAAGATCTGGAGGAAGAACAGACTGTAAAGATGTCATCGGGATCAGTGAAAATACTGAACAGTTGATCAGTGCACAGAAAATGCGAGAAGCCTCAGCAGCCGTCCGATCAGAATGAGAAGCTCAGCAATCGTCCGATCAAGAGTTTGACCATGTTGATCGTCTGATACAACGCACAACGGTCATTTGTGTGACCGTGGGCTTGAGGACCATTGAAAGATCATGACTGTTGATCTAATTCAAGAATACCCGTCAATCGTCTGATCCAGTGGAGCTGGAAGGAGGATAAGCCCAGGAGTTAGTTAACAATCTAAAGCAGCGAAATGATTTGATCCATTGGATCAAGAGGACACGTGGCAAGTGATTGGAATTCCGTTGACTTGCATATCAGGAAAGTCAAAGACAATGTTGCATGAACTCGCGAAACGCGAAATTATGATATGATCTAGACCATTGGATCATGGAGGGTCGTGTACTGTCGATCCAACGTAAGCGGATATCGACAAATCAGATATCGAAACATGGAACATTGGGAAATCAGAAATCAAACGATTTGGAGTGTCGAGGAGTCAAGGATCTCGAACTCACGAAATCGAAAATACCGAATATATCCTAGCTGTCGGTTGGAAAGCGAGCAAGTGGCACAAGATTAACGAACTTAGGAATCGAGGATTTTTGATTCAGAGAATTAGCGACGAGAGGTGTTCAAAACCCCGAAAGTCGAAGCTTTGAAGTCAAGGACGAAGACAGGTATCAAGGTCCACGTCATCTTGAGTGATGTCAATGATAGACCACGTCAGCAAGGACACGTGGCTCAGTTAGAAAGTGACAAGTGTCAAGTTGAAATTGGCATTTCAGGCACATGTAAGTCATGAATCAGAGTGACACTTGGCATCTACTAGACACATGCCAAGTCATCAAGTGGCGTCAACAGGTTTACGTCACGTCGGGAGTTTCTACTTCGGGAGTTTTGCGTAGCAAGCAAATACTCTAATATCTTGAAGTCTCGAACGTCGAAATTGTGAAAGGGACACACATCAGTAGATTGACAGCTTCAGAGTTTTGAAAAGTTGGAGGTCATGAAGATTCGAAGGGAAAAGTGCTGAAATCCCGACAGCCATCCATCTCAACGCTTGATTAAGCCCTGGATGTCGGATTAAGGAATACAAGGATCAAATATAAACCGTTGATCTATCTTTGCAAAACAAATGTGAGCCGTCCGATCTTTCAGCGATATCATAATCGAGAGTTTTGTAATGTTGTAAGTCACGAAGACCCGAAGGTTGAAGTGTCGAAATCCCATCAATCGTCTGTCTCATCAGAAGATCGCATTATGATCATTGATTTGGTAAAGTGCTCAAGCACTCGTTCAAGCTTAGCATTTGGTCACTGTCATTGGTCATATGCTATAAGAATTTTAAAAGGAAATTATAACATGTCGCTATAATTGGTAAAGCCCGTGGTTATGTAACGCACTGTCATATGTGATGGCTTGAAGGAAGCACCTCCACAGAATTTGGTCTCTGAGAATACAATAGAGATTCAGGATTGAGTTTAAAGGATTAAATTGATCCATGAATGTGATCAATTTATGGAAAACCTTCACCGTAAACTAAATAAAGACTGATTAACCAAAGAGGCACGATGGTTGAAGAATGAACTGATACACAATCATGATTAAAAGAGAATAAATCATGAAAATATGAATAAAGAATAAAAAGGAAAAATGATATTAATTAAAGTTTAGATTATCATTTTAAATGAAAAGGTACAATGGTTCAAATAAAGGGACATGATGTTTTACATTTCACACCAGCTTGAAGATTATATAAATGATAAAAAGTGGTGAGAAGAGAGTGTCTCTGTGGTTCATATTAGAAGATCAAAAATAGAAGCAGAGTCCAAGATGAAGAATTGTTCGTTCTAAGGTGTTTGTCGATGTCTAATTGAAGATCAAGAATAGAAGAAGACAAAGCAATAGTTATGCAATCCAATACCTGATATAGAAGACCATACAAGTAGAGGCTGCATCAGACAAGTAGAAAGTACAACAATGGTTGCACGAGTCAAATTCAATGAAGAGAAGAAGAGATTGAATTGCATTATAAACTAAGGGTGGTTGGGTGGTGCAAGGGCAGGTTCGAGCCTACAGTGGAGTTGGTGTTTCCTTGTCAGTTGTAGCTGACTAAACAGGGGGTAGAAGCCTCCTACCAGTTGGTGCTGGTGAAGAGAGGGAGTTAGTGCTTCCTTGTCAGTTGTGGATGACTAAACAGGGGGTCGAAGCCTCCTACCAGTTGGTGCTGGTGAATGAGGGTGCGAGTGCATCCTTCCAGTTGTAGTTGGTAAATGGGGTGTGGTAGCATCCCTTCATTTGTAGCTGAAGAAACTTGGAGAATGTCTCTCCATCAAGTTGTAGCTTGAAAACAGTTTTGTAAAAGAACTTTTTATTAATGAGAAAAGAGTTGGTGGTTTTCCTTGTTGGGTTCCACGATAAAATCTTATGTTCATAAGGGTTTGTTGTTCATCATATATTGCTTAATTAAATAATTAGTATGTGTGCTTAATATGGATGAAGGTAAAAAGAAAAAGTAGGCAATATTGATTGACCCCCCCCCTCTCAGTATTGTTGGATATTCCTTTAGAGAAGTTTCTTGAGATTATGAAGTTGCCCAAAGTTGGTAGCAAGATATTGTGAACCTTTTGAAATCTTAGAAAAGATAGTGCCAGTTGCATACATGTTAGCATTGTCTACATCCACGAGAGTGCATACTATATTTTATCTATCATTATTAAAGAAATATGTGCCTGACCCTAACCACATAATTCATTGGAATATGATCTAGGTGGAGCACGAAGGGGATTTTCGGGTGGAACCAGTACACATCCTGGACCGAAAAGTCAAAGTGCTTAGAAACAAGACCATAGGGCTGGTAAAGGCTCAATGGATCTATTATGGTCCTGAAGATGCTACATGGGAGCATGAAGAAAACATGTGGGGAGAATACTCGCAAATTTTTGACAATTTTGAAGAAAACAAAACGTAGAACTCCATTTTGAGTAACTAGAGTTCCAGAACCACATATTAGAGTCCTAACCAACCGCACTAGGGGCCTTGATAAAATAATGGTACATTCCTTGGGTTAGCACTAATAAACAAAGGGTACATCCCTTGGGTTAGTCTTGATAAATGAATGGTGCATTCCTTGGGTCAGTGAGTTGAGAGGAACAAGAGATTATGGTTGGAATTGTTGTTGGAGTTGTTAAATTGCAGAATTTTATTTCTAAGTATTTCATGGATGGCACACAATTGTAGGGGAGGGGGAATGTAATGTCTCCACTGTAATCCCCAGTTTAATTAATTCGCAATGTAGATACAATATGTGGCTACGACCAAACAATGTAATATGCAAATTCCATTTCTATGTTTTAATAATAAACGAGTGATGTCAGTTGCTAAGGTGACATTGATGTAGATGGGGGCTGAATTAATCCACAAGAGGGGGAAGGGTCTAAGAGAGTGCCTAAGAGGGATCCAATGTGGAATACATACCTTCTAATTTATGATTGAGTGTTCCCGAAGCCAATCATTGAATACATGTAAGAGGGTGGGTGTGAGAAGTCACATCCCAAAGTTATTGGGAACATGAGTCAAGCAAGTGAGCCAAAGGAGATGAAATTCGTATGGGTAGCCACAACAATTTTTACACATTGAGTTTTGATGCATGAGCGACAAGCAGTGAGCAAGGAAGAGATCTTGGAGTTGGTGCATCCATGGAGGGCGAATTCTGGAGCATATTGGAGTGTATCTGGAGTGTTTTGAAGTTGAAGATTGAAGAGCCAGGTTATTAGGCTTTAAGAGTGGACTCCTGAGTGAGTTGCACTAAACAACAAGTTTTTTTTATTGTTTTGTGGTAGTTCTTCCTAGTAGTTAGTTCCCTTGAGTTCCCAACATAGATATTCCTAGCTACGTATGTCAAAGAGACCCTAATAAATGAATGGGACACCTGAGGGACTGAGATTACTAAAGGGGTACATTCCTTGGGTTGGGAAGGTCAAGAGGAACAAAGATGAAGGAAAAACAAGATAGTTGCAGGAGAATACCAGTGGGTTGTGAGAATTTTGAGTTGCGAGTGGATAGTGAGAGACCACCCTCTTTTATGGATTAATAGCCTTAGCTCGGGGGTGACTGATTGTTGACATTTGGAACAATCAGTCTATGGTTGGGTGGAATGTTCGTCCCGAGCAACTGGTTGCACATCTGTTTATAAAAGATAAGTGTTTAATCTTGTTGGTGTGTCATTTTTTGAGTTTAATTGATGTGCATGAACTTTGTGCATTTGGAAATAATTATATGTTCTTGTGTTGAATTATTAGATTGCATTCATGTTGATTCTAGCATGTTGTATATGCATCAAGTGAATGATATTAGAAAGTAGTCAAATTTGTATTTAATTCGTAGTTGTAAGCTACATGAATTTATTTAATTAGCAAGAATTTTGTTTTATGGGTATTTTGCATTGCAATGTCCCTCGATTAGGTTGGGGGATGTTACATCCTTCTCTCTATAGTCCTTAAATCCAATTTTCTCTAACAACCCTCATTTATTAGCTTTGCAACTCTGACTTGTGACAGGCTTTGAAACTCTTATAATGCTCCAATCCTGTGTGTTCCAGTGATATAAAAAATTTCCAGAACATAAGTCATAAAGCCCTGCTTTCACTAGGATTGACACTATTTGAAGCGTGTGCCACCTCGATAATTGATATACTACCTAATCATGCCTATCCAACCTAAATCCCTAGCAAAGACTGTATAGATTTGATCATCAATGCAGGACAAAAATTATTTTTTGCAACAATTTTTTATACCATTAATGTAAAATGATTAGATCGAGTGTAGCCTATGTGGCATCGAAATTTGTTCTACTGCCACCTACTTGTGATTGCATTAAAAGGTGACACAACTCAACTATTTTAGCAACTGAAACCCCCCCGAGTGTAGCTTTTTGACACAAATACCTGACCCTATGCAAACACACCCCTTACTCTACAATCTATTATCTCCACAGTATCCCTGGCTCCCATGATACCCATTCCATCCCATCTGTAGATCCCAAGTTCATACTGACACCCTCATCATAGAGTTTTTTTCTTACTTAATACTCTTAAATATTCATAACTATGGATCTATTATGTTGTATTATTCCTACACCTGCAAAGCAACAATTTTTTTTTAAGCTGACAGGAAATGAGTGAAACAAAATTTGATAGAAATTTACTTGCATAAACGAAATTATTGGACGTAAATGATAAAATCGATTTCTACTTTCATACACCAACTTCCCACCAAAAAATGCTCATGGTGGTTTTGTGGGCGTTGGGGCCACTTAGGGATTTAGGCATGTGATGTTCACCTATCACCTCTTCAATTGTTTGTCCAACTACATGAGTTGTATTGCACCCTTGCTAGTTATCTACATAATGTAGCAGGGTCCCTTCGGATGCATCCCCAACTTCCCTGGGTGTTTCAAAATTTTACTTTCATATATTAACACCAAATCACCCTATCCAAATTATTTGTTTCTTATATGCCTATCATGGCATGCCTTTTGGCATCGCTTTTGAACCATTTGATTGTATCTTGTCGAAAGCCTACATTCTTCTAATTGGACCAACATATCCATCTTATCTTATAATATTTTTTGTGCTTCTCACATATGTGTGCATGTGGCTAATCATAGGCTTGGATCACATACTCTACCGGTGTCACCACCTCCATGCCATACACCAGATTAAATGGTTTGTGCTTTGTCAGTGTCTTGCAAGTACTATAAACCCATAGAACTGTAGGAAATATTTTGTACCAATCATCCCTATTGACTAAGCACACCTTGGTCAATCCATGTTTTAATATCATACTGCATGTCTTTGCCATTATATTGGAATGTGGATGAGATGGTGTCGTTTTGTGGTGATAAATCATTAAATCTTTTACAAGAACAACCACCACTCCCTCCATAAAATGCTAACCTTAGTCATTGGTGAGGCTACACAAGCATCCAAATCTGATGACTATGTGCTTAACGATGAACCTAACAATGATCTCTACTAAACAATCTTGGGTTAGTGGAGCCTCTATCCAATGTGTCAGCTAATATGTGGTCGTGATGATATATCGTGCCCCTGAATAGTATGTCAACATATTAATAGGTCTAGGAAAATCCATTACATAATGCTAAAACAACTCCCCAATCATAATGGGTTGCAATGGCATCCCTTGTAGAGGGTCATCCCATGCATTGAAAAATATCACATTACTTGGCTTACTACACATCATTTGTAAACAAATTTGACCACCATAGCCTTGTGTGTAGCACATTTTGCACAATAGCGCTTCATTCGTAGTTTCCACCACCCTGGAAACCATGGGTTCCTCACAGTATTTTTGAGCACTCATGATCTATTACACAACTCCATAGAATCAGATATGTTTCCAACTTATACAACTATCTTGTTATTATTTGGTAAGTTGTGGCACATACTACTAGTTGCTTTCTTTGTTGTTAATCATAATCATTGGGAATTGAACCTAAACTAAGGAATTTGATGATTTCTACGAAGAAGTCTAGAATGGTTTATATGTAAAAGAAACAACATTGATAAATTCTTGAACTATTCCGATGGTTTTCCCATGTTGCTTAGGCTCAACATTATGCTTCCATAGCTTCACTACCACTTCAAAGTCAAACTCTTAGAACAATAACAACCAATGATAGATTTTCCCCTCAAGTACTTTCTTATTGACCAAATGCTTTAATTCCAAGTGATATGTGAAGAACTTAAATGAGTGACCTAGGAGATAATGCCTAAACTTTTGGAGGCATGCACCATGGCCAACCCTTCCAGTTCCATGGTAGTGTAATTGCTTTCAACCCATGATAACTTTCTACTTATAAAAATAGATTGGGTGATCAAGTGTACCTTCCCTTGGTTATGAAAAAACATTTCCCAATGCGATGCTATAGGCATCCACGTGTACATGAAAAGCCCTACCCCAATTTTGGAAAATAATAATCAACACAATAACAATCCATTGCTTTAACTCTGCAAACCCTACCTAACAAGAAGCAGTCCAGACAAATGCCACCCCTTTATGTAGCAAGTCCTCCATCGATGTTTTCAATTCTACATAGTCTCCGATAAACTGTCAATGGTACCCTCTATGTCCCAATGTAGATAACGACATTGATATAATTCTAAGGGTAAGTAAGTTGACAATTACTGAAATCTTTGCCATATCAACTAATAATCCTTTCTTAAACACCATATGTCCTAGCATAACACAAAATGAGGTACAAAAGATGCATTTATTGATATTTAGCAACAATTGCATGTGCCAACACCTATCCAACGTTGGCTTGGGCTTTATAGAATGATCCCTAGGTAAGTTGTATATTGTCTAGTCCTCCAAAGATACCTCCATGAACTTATGAACACGCCCCTTGAATATATCAACCACAACCTTGTAAAATACGACAAGGGAATTCCTCTATTCAAAGGGCATTATGTTGTAAGCACATGATCCCCATTTAGTAGCAAACACATATTTCTTCTCATCTTGATGTACTATCCAAATCTAATGATAACCTAAGAACCCATATGTGAAGAGTGTGCATCACTCCTAATGACCTTCTCCAAGATGTCACCACTACATGGACTTGGGCAAGGGTCATGTATGTAAGCCTCATTAAATCTATGGAAATGAACACGCACACTGATTCCACCTATCTGTTTGCCCTATATCACGATCACACTGATCCAAATAGAGTACTCATCCATCTAAAAGATAAACATACATCCAACATGTTATATATTTCCTATTTGACTTGCTCCTTATAGTGTGGGTACATCTTGTATGGTCTCTTTTTAATTTGTCGGGCATTGGGCTTCAATTCAATATTTATTTCCCAAGCTCTCCAGCCATGCCTTTCATTTTAATAAAAATCCACATGAATAGATCTGTGTATTCCTAGATCACAATTATAATCTCTATGACCATATGATCATCCCAATAATCCCTTATCACAACTAGTTTTGGCTCATCATCAGTCCCAATGTTAACCTACTTCATCTGGAATGACTCATGATAAAACATTAGATTGTTGGTATCCCATGTATCATATACTATGAAGTGACCTTCTATTTCATCACACCATAGAAGTGGTATCTTCTTCACATAGTCAACATCATTAGGGTCTACTACTGCAGGGTCCCCTTCTATCGAACCTACATTTAGACACTACGTGTGCTCCATATACAAGAAATGTTGAATGCATCAAATAGTGTATCCTCCCCACAAAGTTAGAAATTAGCACAAAACATTTCCCATACTTCTAGCCAATGATGCATCTGTTACTGTATTTCTGCTTGCAAATGCCAATTTTTTGGTAATGGCTCCGAGATGTGCACAAATTTATGTAGCCATTACTAAATTGGAACATCCCATGTAAACCATTGCCTCACAATGATCCACGTGTTCAAGCAAGTCAAAAGTTCCACTAAACCACAAAAATAGATCGACAAGGGTAGAATTAACGTTTGTTGGCAGAATGCTTATGTCAATAGGAAGTGAGTCTGCAACACCTTTATCGTAATTTCCCAAGAATGTAACAAGCTCTCATGTGTTTCCCACCATCACATGGGGATCTCTACCAAATAAAGATCCAACACTATAATCCTTTGTGTAGTCACAATTTGTGCCTCCTCTTGTGCCACAAATTACATCACACTAGTGATGTTGTTAATCTTTGTCAAGTCCTTTAGCTCTAAATCGATCCACTGTTGGTTGTGGAGCCTAATTATCTACATCGATCCACTGTTGGTTGTGGAGCCTAATTATCTTCCTGATTCAGATGTCTTTTGTTTTCAACCGTGTTTATACCCCATGAAGTATTTACACCCCATAAGTATGTACACTCTTCCATGCGGGGGAGTGCAGAGGGGGGTGACCCCCTCTACAGGGTTCAAGGGCGAAGCCCCCAAAGGAAAAATTGCCTTGTAAAAGTATATTGTAATTTCATTGTAAATCTGGACCATTCATTATAAGGTTGCAAATCTAACGATAGAAGTTGTGTTAGGGTTTTTTGCCCTAGAAGGCAACCCTCTCTTATGAGGGAAATGTATTGCGGCTATGCATTATGGCGAATATTGTATTCTGAGATAGGAGACTATGAGAGACGAAGAGGAAGTTACAACGGGTTTGTTGTACGTTGTATCCCTTTATTTGCTAGATAATAATAAAGGAAGGACCTGACAATTTCTCTGGTGGACGTAGCCCACACTGGGTGAACCATGTATATTTGTGTCTATATTGTATTGTGCATCTTCTATATTTTATTTCCACATTTGTTTTATTTTATTGCTCCGCGATCCTGTTTTTCTAACAACTGGTATCAAAGTGAAAGGTAACTCGCAGGAAAGGAGGGTTCTTGGTTTGAGTGGGAGCAATGTCGGAAGATGGAAAGTTTAGGGTCGAAAAATTTAACGGCCAAAACTACAAGTTATGGAAGATGCAGATGGAAGATTATTTATATCAGAAGGATCTATTGCTACCATTGGGTGGAGTAGCAAAGAACCTGACAACTATGAAGGATGAAGAATGGGAGATTCTTGACAGAAAGTCTCTAGGAATGATATGGCCGAGCCTGACAACGTCAGTGGCTTTCAATATTTTGAAAGAAAAGACAACAAAGGATTTGATGGACGCATTGGCTAAATTGTATGAAAAACCCTAGGCTTCGAATAAGGTATTTCTAATGAAGAGATTATTTAATATGAAGATGTCAGAAGGTGGGTCTGTTGCAAATCATTTAAATGATTTTAATACGGTTACTAATCAACTAAGTT
>ML791010.1:0-23704 GCA_009831015.1 Picea engelmannii | reverse complement strand
GTGCAGAGGGGGGTTACCCCCTCTGCGGGGTTCGGGGGTGAATCCCTCGAAGGAAAAATTGCCTTGTAAAAGTATATTGTAATTGGACCGTTCATTATAAGGTCGCAGATCTAACGATAGAAGTTATGTTAGGGTTTTTTCCCTAGAAGGCAACCCTCTCTTATGAGGGAAATGTATTGCGGCTATGCATTATGGCGAATATTGTATTATGAGATAGGAGACTGTGAGAGATGAAGAGGAAGTTACAGCGGGTTCGCTATAGGTTGTATCCCTTCATTTGCTGGATAATAATAAAGGAAGGACCTGGCGATTTCTCTGGTGGATGTAGCCCGCACTGGGTGAACCATGTATATCTGTGTCTCTATAGTATTGTGTATCTATTGGGATCAATTAAGGAAATCAGGGATCAATTAAGGAAACCAGTCTTGGTTTTCTTCGACGACATCTTGATCTATAGCCGATCATGGCAAGAGCATATGAGGCACCTGGATGAGGTATTGAGCATCATGGAGGCACAATCATTATATGCCAAAGAGTCCAAGTGCGAGTTTGGTATGACACAACTGCTTTAATTAGGCCACATCATCAGTGCACAAGGGGTACAGGTGCACCAAGAGAAGATGAGGGCCATTCTTGATTGGTCGATGCCCAAGAACATGACATAATTGAGGAGTTTTTTTCGGGCTGTGCAGCTATTACAGGCGGTTCGTCCGAAGTTTTTCTCAGCTTGGAGAACTGCTGACAGAGCTTACCAATCATGGGGCCTTCATATGGAACGAGAAATCACAGGAAGCCTTTGATCACATGAAGGAAGTCATGGGCACTTGTCCAGTGTTGGCACTACCAGACTTCACCATGCCATTTGTACTAGAGTGTGACGCATCCGGCGAAGGGATCGATGCAGGGAGGACACCCCATTATATTCGAGATTCGGAAGCTTAGTCAACCTGAGAGGTTGTACTCCATTTATGACAAGGAAATGTTGGCAATCATGCATGCCTTGACCAAGTTCAAACAATATTTGGTGGGCAGCAAATTCGTGTTCAAGACCGATCACAACTGTTTGAAGTATTTCCTTGAGCAGAAGGACCTCAGTGAGCTCCAACATAAATGGGTGACGAAGGTACATGCATTCGAATTTGACATAGAGTATGTCAAGGGGAAGAAGAACATTGTGGCCAATGCACTATCGAGGAGACCTGGGACATGTTCTTTTATGGAGATTTCAGCAGATTCGAAATCCCACTTGTTAGTGGAATATTCCAAGAACAAGTTTGCTTGTGAGGTGATGGATGGGCAGATACAGGATGACCAGTATAGGGTCATTGACGATGCCATATTTTACAAGGATAGAGTCTACTTGGTGCCAGATTCAGGGCTTAAGAAGAAGATTCTCACTGTAGTTCACGATTCACCTCTAGTAGGCCATGAGGGGTTTTTCAAAACCTACAGACAGATCAGAGAGAGGTTCTCATGGAAGGGACTCAAACAAGACATTATGAGACACGTTAGTGAGTGTGTGACTTGCCAACAGAACAAGTCAGAGCATGCTCTTCCAATAGGGCTACTTCAGCCACTCCCCATTCCAGAGCAAAAATGGGAGAGTATATCTATGGACTTCATCATAGGTCTACCCAAGGTCTAAGGTAAGGACTGTATCTATGTAGTGGTCGACAGACTGACCAAGTTTGATCACTTCTACATCATGCCGATAGAGTACAACGCAGTTCAGGTAGCTGAGCTTTTCTTCAGGGAGGTCTTCAGACTTCATGGGTTGCCGAAGAACATCGTCAGTGACAGGGAAAGGGTTGACTTCACAGGGTTTCAACATGATTTAGGGTTTTGGAAGGCTATAAAGGAAGGGCCAGCGACCTAATTCATCTTGTTGCAGATTATGACTTGTCATTGAGGAGAAGAGGCGCATCTCAGGAGAGATAGTTCAATGTATTCCATGAGGAAGACACCAGTTGGTTGATTTCAGTGTTGAAAGACACACCCTAGTCACCGGGAAGATCATCTAGGCCTTCCATCATTCTTCATTGATTCTGCAGTGCTCCCATATTCTGGGTATTATCTTTTAGTTGCTTATTTGTATTCTGGCTAAGATCCTTTTGTCTTTTGATCTAGCCAAGTGTTGTTATTTTATTCAACAACAGTTGCTTATTTGTATTCAGGCTAAGATCCTTTGTTTGTTGATCTAGTCGAGTATTGTCAGTTTATTCAGCCGCATTCTGCCATTTTGTAATCCACAGAGATAACATAATACAAACTTTGCAGTCCTTTGTTGCGTTTATTATTTGTATGATCATTTATATGCTGTAAACCTTTGATCCTACACACACATTAACAACGTTTCCTAGACTAGCCAAGTCAGGAACATTATAGTGGTATTAGAGCTTTAGTCCTGCCAGCCAGTGACTAAAGACAATGAGTGCGGCAGAAGACCCAGAGGGTAGTGAACACGTAGGTGACAAATATGTCACTTACAACAGGCATTAGGAAAGAAGGCATAGGCCTGATTTCCCCCCTTTTCCTCTTAGCTCAGAGGAAGAGGAAGAGGCACACATAGAAGCAGAGAGAAGGGCAGAGCGTGAGGTTCAGCGCGAGGTAGAGAGGATGTTAGGAGACAGATATGAGCGACCAGAGGGCAGTGGCAAGGCCCCCATAGATCCAGAGGCAACTTTCATGCAGGTTATCAACGATATGTTAGCTAGTCAACGGACCATGTCTCGGTCCTTGGCACAGGTGGTTGATAGATTAACTAGAGTGGGCACCCGAGATACACAAGTTTTGCATGTAGCATAGGGGAACTCAAGAGCAGGTAGTAGACCCCAGTTACCCTCTCGCACATACACCTCTGGGAGTAGGATTCCCAGACCCTTGTTTCCCAATTTCTAGAGGGCACCCCCGTTAGCAGCACCGCCACCGATAACACAGAGGCCACCCACTCATGCCGACGACATTGCAGAGTATAGGAGGGAGTACGCAAAATTAGGTCATGACTTCCATTAGGACATGACATTAGTCGAGTACTGTGGACTCAGAATCAGGAACCACCCCAGAGAGCCATAGAGGGGAGGACCACAACAATAGCAGGGGCATAACCTCGATTTCATCTGAAAAGTTGGGAAACTCACCATCCCTTCTTTCGATGGATCGTCCAAATACACCGCCAGAGCTTGGGTACAGAAGCTAGACACATATTACAAGCTCAACCAGATGACCGAGACAGAGGCCATCAGTTTCGTGACCTTACACTTGGAGGGTGAGGCACACAAGTGGTGGTATCATGGACTAGTGACATTGGGTCACAGTCGCATCACCTCCTATAGGGAGTTTAAAAATAGTCTCATGGACAGGTTTGACAGGAAGGATCCTGAGATACACTTCAGGGATCTAGCCCAGTTGAGACAAACTCACACAACAAAGGTGTTCATCACAGAGTTTCAGCGGGTAGTCATGGAAGTGATAGATATATCATAGCTCAGGCTGAATGCTATTCACAGAAGGACTCACAGAGCCTTTGAGAGGATGGGTGAAGGCATACAGGCCTCCCACTTTGCAGTATGCCATTCTTCGCACTCGAGATCTGGCAAACTCAGTGCTAAAGACTAAAACTTTCTCCAAACCATTTGTGCCCTAGAGGGATCGAGACAAGAAGCCATTCCAGAGAGAATGGAAGGGTAAGGAGAAGTTGGATGATGAGACTAGGCGAGAGCTTATGAGGAAGAAGATTTTCTTCAACTACAGAGATCCTTGGGTCCCAGGCCATAGGTGCATGGGCAAGGGAGAGATTCATTATATTGAGGTAGCAACAGACAACGTGGAGAGTGAGGAGGAGGAGCAGAATAGTGGATCCACTAGTTCAGAGGAGGAGTCAGCACCAACAGAGGAGTAACTTCCCTGTAGACCACCGACACTGGCAGGAGCCCATCCTCCAGTAGTCCCACAACCGCCAGAACAGGCTAACACGAGGAAACTAACAAAGGGAGGTGTCATAGCGGCCCTTTCTGGTGTTCCCAGGTATGATACCCTCCGTATCAGAGGGATTATTCAAGGGCAATGGGAAATCACCCTGATAGATGGTGGGGTCACCCACAACTTCATCGACGCTTCACTAGTATCGAGACGGGTACTTCAGACAGAGGAGTTTGAGGGGTTTGATGTTGCGATAGCAGATGGCCACACAGTGGAGTGTCTAGACAGAGTTCTAAACTTAGAGATGAAGTTAGGCAACTACACAGTGAGAGACACATTTTATGTGGTTGACCTATCAGACACAGATGTGGTGTTAGGAGTTCAGTGGATGATTACCTTGGGAAAAATCACTACCAACTACCAAACCTTTGAAATGGGATTAAGAGTTCAGGATGGGAAGAAGTTTGTTCTAAGAGGTATGTTGACAGGAGCACCCAAGACAGTTTCATCCAAGAGGATGGAGAGGATATTTAGACATGGGGAGGTAGCATATGCCGCAGAATGCTTGATCACTACTCAGAAGGATTTGGAAGGTCGACAACAATACCATACAAAGATTAAGAATTTATTGGGATGACATCAGCAGGTCTTTGAGGCAATTCCACCAGGGAGACCACCTGACAGGGGGTTTGAGCATACCATTGAGTTGGAGGAGGGGGCCAAACCTATGATCACCCCCCCCTATCGTCATCTTATGAGGTTCAAGGATGCCATAGAGAAGGCAATCAAGGAAATGCTGGCGACGGGACACATCAGACCGAGCAACAACCCATTTGCTTCTTCAGTTGTCTTAGTTCTGAAGAAGGATGACACCATGAGGATGTGCATTAATTACCGAGCCTTGAACAAGAAAATCATCAAGAACCGGTACCCTATCCCACACATTGACAAGTTGATGGATGAACTGCATGGGGCATTTTTCTTCTATCTAATATGTTATAGAAAAAAGTTATTTCTATTTTACCAAGAACACCTATTTGAGACTACTTTTAGGACTAGTAAAAAACCCTAATTTCCAAAAGTACAGTGGATGATAACCTAAATTTTTTATCACATGTAGAGTGCTATGTCTCCTTCAACTGCCAAAAATTTCATTGTCTAAAACTTCCTAGAGAAGTGTTTTAATCAAAATGCCAAGATGACTTGTTTGAAGGATCCAAACCCTAGGATCATGCCTTCATACCAAATGATATGAAACAAATACTTAAGATAGGACATGAAACTAGAGTACACACCATGTACACCAAATGCAAGCATGGAGAATAAGTCAAACATAGATAAGAGATATAAGTTACACAATAACTCCTTAAAGAATAGAAGAACCTTTTCCAAACACCACAATACATTCATACATTCAAATCACATGTTCCCCTGATAATTACAACATGATCTCTATATAAACCTATTAAGACAGTGCACATGTGGCCCCTTTATTAGGCCGACCATTATTACATAAATATTTACTCCATTACATATAAACTTAACCCCGTATATGCCCCCCTTGGGGTCATATCAAATCAAAAGATACAAAATTCCATGGAAGCCATGCTCTTACATAGCTTAGATGAGAGGTTCCCTAAAAGTGATATTGTGGTCCAAGGAAATCATGAAAATAAGAAGAAAAAAATTGTTGAACCTCAGTAACATATGGAGAATATTTTAACACATTTGGAAAGCATGGAGATTGAATCCCATAATCATGATCATTCAACACTCCAAGATCTACATCATCATGGGTTCAATTGTTGATGTTGGTAGCATGACACATGTATTTCCACATTGGTCTAAGTGTCTAGACGTGTGGAAGTCGTCCAAATCCTTCTACCTTGAGAATTTAATTTAACTAAAGGAATTATTAAAGTAAAGTGCTTTTCTTAGTAAGTTGAGTTTTATTTAAAGAAATGCTTTAATTAACATTAGTGAATTAAATAATAGCCATTGATCTCAAGTGAGGTAAGAAGTAATCTCACTCGTCAATCAGTTTGGAGATTAGGCTTAAGTCATAACTCAATCTTATAAAAGCAAGGCTAGGGTGAAGGAAGAAGACACATGATACATTGATACATAGTAGAGAAGGAATTTTGCTCAGAGGATTGGATCATGAAGGACTATGATTGAAAGAGATATTGGATAGGTGGAGAAGGACTTCCATCTAGAGATCTAGGTCAAAGAAAGAGATAGAACAAGTGTGCAACATAAGGATTGCCCGATGTTAACACCGTGTTTTTTATAGTTAGAGTCATGTGTTAGTTTTTTTGAAAAAAACAAAGGTTTCCTAAATAAGTCGCAGCTGGTGTGTCAAAGTTTATGAGGTCAGTGACAAAACTAAGGGATGGTTTGAAAAATCGAGTAAGGAATTTGGATAAAAGTCAAAAAAAGGGTGTAAGGATTAGTCATGTTTGAATTGTAAGGATTTATCTTCTGAAATCTCGAGTCATGTCAAAAAAGGGAAATTTAGGTACCAAAGTCGAGTCAAGTGGTTAGGATAAAGGTCATGTAGAAAGATATCATGAGCATCATTACCTAATCATGAAGTTAGAAAAGTGAAAAATCATGGCACTCCTATCGTTTGTAGTTTGCACACTTCAAAAGTGTACTCATTGCACAAGTTCGCTGCGCAAATATTTAACCTGCTTTCGAACTTCTCGTCGCTATGGATTTACCGTCATTTTCCATGATTTTATTCCTTATCCATTCAAACATAAATATTGGTCACCCTTGATGCTTCTCCATCACTTTCAGAATTTGTGCGTCATCCATAGTATTTTCAGCAAGCTCTGAATCCCTTTGCTACGTAAAAACTATTTGTTGTTAGTCGTTACATAAGTGTGCTATTTTGATTTTGTTGCGTCTCCTCCATTGCTTTCAGCCATTGTTCAAAAGTTTTCTTGGAGCCCGTTTCAAACTATCTTTTTGGAATGAGTTGTTTCTTCTCACAGTCAGCCTTCTTCCTTCTGAATTACCTACTGATGCACTGAGATTTTCGTTGCGCCAAGTCTCCCATTATTGATTGCTGTCGCGCTGAGTTTTCCACTCCGCTAAATTTTTCCGTCGCACTTTATTGCTGCGTCAAATTTCTCATTGCGCTGAATTTTCTGCTACTGATCTATTTGCCGCGCAAAGATTCCCGTTGCTATCTTTTCTTATACCTTCTACAAAGTTCATCATTCTTATTCACTACACAGAGAAGGTATTGCAATTTATCACTTCGCGCTTGAAATTAACATATACCAACACCATGGAAACTTCCCAAAGCAATAGAAAGAATGCAATAAGTGGCAGGATTGTGAGGTTTGGACCTTAGGATTTAAAGTTAATAAATGCAGACTCGACGATCTGGGCATCTTTTGAACAAGCCAGATGTATGCATTTCTATGAAAGAATTCAAGGATATAATGCGCAACTAACTGAGTAGTTCACCCTCAAATTTACTGGTGTCCGTGCGACAATTGCGAGAATCACTTTCCAAGTGACAGAGGAAATTATTTCAGCTGCGATGAAGATCCCTCTGTAGAGAGAAAAATCGTTTAAAGGTATGCCTTTAGACCTTTCATGTTATATGGATTTCATCAAGCCTAAATATCGAAATCATAAAATTGGATCCAACATTCCAAGCGAGTATCTTCTGGAGCCTTTTGAGAAACTTTTGAAGATAATCAGGAAATACTTCACCCATGAAGGAAGATTCGACAAGGTGCATCCATACCAAATCAGGTTATTGATGCATTTCACAGTGAAAAACTTATTAAACTTACCTTTCTTCTTGTGTCGAAGCCTGGGAAAGATGGGAGACAATGTCTAGGTCAAAGATGATCAACGAGGGAACATCTTATTCCATTTTTCATTAATTAAGATGTTGGTGGTTGAAGAGTTGAGAAATTTGAACAAGGACTGGAATTCTTTTCTAATTTTGGCTAACATCCCTAGAGACCCTAAAGGAGACATTCCTCTATCTGCTGAGAAATCAACACTTCATAGTTCAGAGGCGAGACAGGGAGATGTTACTAAAAGGAGAAAAGGGAAAGAAATGGAAGACTTGTCATTCAGTCAGCCAACATCCCATAAGAGAATTAGGTCAAGATTTATTGATAAAACTGAGGAGATCCAAGCTCCCAGTAAACTGTGCACTAGGTCCTCTACCAGGATATTTCCCATACCCATAGTTCATCTAGAGCTTGTTGAATGTGCAAACCAGGGAATTGATGAAATGCAGGTGGAGTTAGGTGAGGAAAAATGCAAATATTCAAGAAGTGAAACAACAACTAAAGCAAGCTCAACATGTCATAGCCCAATTTTATCAAGAAAAAAAAGAATTAAGAAGGCAGCTGGTAGAAAAAATGATTGAAACACCAGCATTGCAGATTCAACCAGGTCAGTTATCTCCTACCTCGCCAAAAACAAGAGATAAGAATATAAATTGGCTTAAAAAACAACTCAGAGAGACTCAAGATGTAATCATTGAGCTTAGGGAGGAAAAGAGGACGTCAGAGGAAAGAATCATGGAACATTTCAAGGAATGCATACCAACTATTGATAATGCACATCCAAGTCTCTTCGACACTCAACTAAAATTGAAAAGAAATGGGGCTTTGTTGAGACAGATGAAGAATTTGAAAAGACAAATCTTGTCATTGAGAAGGACAAATAGGGCCTTAAAACTACAGGTGACTTTGAAAAAAGAAGCTACGAACAAATTGGATGATCTCATTCATTGCAGCCAATTGGATTCACGCGCGTAACCTCTACATGAAGATCCGCTGCACGAAATCACTTCGTAGATTTCGTGGCCAGTAGTTGCACAACAGAAGCCAGAATCTACTGCTCAGTAGTGACAATGTTGTCCAACAATACGCGTAATGTTTCATCACAACTGTATGGTTGTGATTTGGCTAAAGAATTTATGACTGTAAACAAAATCCTAGATAGTTGGTGATTGCCAGATCGACTTTCCTATTTTTGACAATTTTTGTAATGGTTGTTGTTCTCTTTGAAAACAACCAGATCCACAACTTTAGGAGATAGTAGTTTTATTCCTAGCAACTTAGTGTAGCTTTACTTTCTATATATAGGGACTATTTTGATGTAAAAAAGGGGGCGCGTGGGCAAAAGTATAGATATTTTGATCCTCTGTGTAATTTCCTGCATCTAAAGAAATACAAATGCAGATGTCCTGAGTTCCTTAAGAAAAAAATTCTAATGGTGATGCTCTGAAGTTTGTACCTCTCCTTGTATATATTTCCTGTGTATTCATATTCATTTCCAATTCTCTACTGTTTAAATTGGTAAATTTTAAAGTCCATAATTCATTTAAGTGGTGCTCTAGACTGAACCTATTTAAATTTGGTCTGTCTTCCCAGCTAAGATCATAATTGATCCACTGTGGTGCTTTGATTTTGTTGTGTGTTTCTTTTCTTTTTTCGCCCTAAATAATCAAAGTAAATACTCAAGTTCATCACCTTGTTTAGCCTTTCTTCCTCTAAGGAGTTCTACCTACCGATCATTGTTTCTTTGTTTTCAGGGAGTGACTCCATAGCCCTAGAAACACTATCTTTTGTCAGCAGACCTGTTAAAATTTACTTTTAAGTTTAAAATCTAGCCATCAAGAAAAACAATCTGTCTATGAGAGATTAAGTCTCAGAGAGATCCCTCTTTAGATTGGAAAGGCTAGTTTCCAGTCTTAAAGTTGGTTTGTAGGTTACCTTTGTAGATTGTTTTTTCATCCCAACAATTTACTCAGCATTAACACCCATTGTGGACAGTGCAGGTATTCTAGTACATGCTGCGTAGTCAACACGAGTTTCAGTGTATAGGTCATGCAGATCGCACAAGTATTCTGTTACGGGTCACATAGTTATCGTGGGTATTAGCATACATGTCACATTGTAGTCATACAAGATGGTACAACAGTTTTGGCAGCAGATCAGCCAATGAGGTTTTGATGTACTTTGCCTCTTTTCTAATTGGGCCATTTTCCCAATAAGGGAGCCCTTGTAAGATATGAATTTATTTGAATGATAAGCTTAGTTCATGGGTAGACTATATTTGTGTATTATGCATGAGATTTTTGGTTTCCAGTATTGCTTCTGCTATCTTTATAAGAGTTGAATATTCCAACAATGTGTTTTTGTTTTGTGCGCTGCTAGCTTGATTTACAATAAGGAAATCACTAGATAACAAGATGCCTAGGTGTCTGAGTAAGGATTTCAACATGGTATTACAGTAATTTCTCTAAGAGGAATCCATATCTTATATCCATAACCAATAGGTAGAAATCGAAGGACAAATTTCAAGGAAAGAACCGTACTACAGTCAGATTGGGCGGTCGAGGACAACAAGGGTATTCTGGTACATGTCGCACAGATAGCGCGAGTATTCTATTATAGGTCACATGAGGACAACATGAGTATCAACATATAGGTCACGCGATAATAGCATGAGTATCAACACACAAGTCACAAAAAACAATGCGAGTATCAACACACAAGTCACACAAAACAACGCGAGTATCAACATACAGGTTGCGTGGTTAGCATAGGTCAATGCGGGCAGAGGCCGTACATGTCAGTACAAGGGCAGTTTCAACATGAGGTTATTTCTAGGGAAATTTATCAGGTCGAAGGGATGACATAAACACCTCTAATAGTTGAAGACATATTGGATGGAGCATCAAACTTCCTATCTTGGAAAGAAAGAATGACTTTGGCGTTAAAGGAGTATGACCGTCCGGAGTTAGTGGAAAAAGTAGTTGGTCCATCGATAGATCCGACAACTTTGGCAGGTCATGAGAAGAAGGAGATCAAAATTGAGAGGGTTATCTTGGATTTAGTGAAGGATCATATAATCCCTCACCTATATGAGAAGAAGACGACTAAAGAGATGATTGATGCTTTGGTAGGTTTATTCTAGAGCACTAACATGAATAAGAAGATGGTCTTAAGAAATAAACTTATATCGGTGCAAATGTCTAGATCTGAAAATGTTACCAACTATTTCATGAGGTTCACTCAGGTACGTGTTCAACTTGTATCCATAGGGGAGAAAACATAGGATGCAAAACTCGTGAATGTGGCATTGAATGGTTTTCCCAAGTCTTGGGAACCATTTGTCAAGGGAGTCTATGCTCGAGAACATATCCTAGATTGGTAGATACTTTGGGATGATTTCATCTAGGAAGAGACTTGGGAGGAGTCCAAGAGCAACAAGCATAGAAGTAGTGACAAGAACTTGGCTCTTGTCAGTAAGACAAAGAAGGGCAAAGGTAAGAGTTCCAAGAAGAAGGGTAACAACGATGGAGGATCATTGCAGCCAGGGAAGAAGAAGGACTTGATTAAAATCAAGTGCTTCTCATGTCATAATTATGGACATTATGCATCTCAGTGTCCAGAGAAGAAGAAGGGAAAAGGAATGACGCAGAAAATAACAACAAATACACAACTAGATGAGATTGCAACAAAGTTTGAGAAGGATTTCTCAACAATTTCTTGCCTTTCTATGAGCACAACTACCAGGAGTGCGTGGTACTTTGACAATGGTGCATCTAGTCACATGAAAAAAGCATGGGAGTTATTTATAATTCTGAGAGATAGGGACTCAAATGTTCATGTGAAGCTTGGTGATGATGCCACACATGCAATGAAGGAAGAGGGAATAATTACGTTCGAGCTTGAGTCAGGAAGTTCGTTAGATGCCTAATATGTGCTTTACGTACTAAGATTGAAGAAGAATTTTCTCTTAGTCTCAAATACAAAGGACAAGGGTTTTGACGTTACTTTTCAGAAAGGGCAAGTACTCATATTGATCCAAAATTGGATCCAGGAGCTTGATGGGGCTCAGAAAGGCCTAAAAATAAAAGTGCTCAGAATTGATTCAAAATGGACGTGTGCATATGCCTCGTCGATATGAGCCCAATGCAACTTGAACAGGCTCAAACAAACATTGTATGCTCCAGATATCGCGATATGTTCATTTTTCCAAACAAGGAAAAATTTGATGACTATATAGTCTGTACAGTGACATGTGGCAACTGACTGTACAGGATGTATGACCGTACAACTGACATGGAAGGGTACATGGCACTAACATGGTAGGGTACATGGCACTGACGTGGATAGAGGCTAACTGGGCAGTTGATGTGATAGGTGGACCTATCAGGGAGTGACGTGTGTCACCACTGCAATGGTGACACGTGGCACATCCGTACTGATGATGTGGCAAGTATGACACATGGCACATCCATACGCTGCTTACATGGCAAGTAGAGTGGTATACATGTGGTTGGTAGACGTGGTCGAATAGTGTGCTGACATGCAGTAGTTAGCTGGCGTATGGTACTGTGCCACGTGGCACCCATGTATTGGCTGTATGTTTTGGAAAAATGTTGAAGCTTATGGGGTTCGACCGCGTGATCTCTCCACCAAGCAGATGGCTTGGCAGGGTCGGGATAGCCATCCTGCCCTCACTATGAGTCTTAACCCTAAATGACTTAACTTCTATTTAGAGTTCCCTGACACAGTCATTTGCATGCCATACGTCCATTGTAATATGACCCTATCCCTTACCTTTATGTATTGGTGAGGAAAATTTGGCATAGCCACGATTTTCGACACTCGACTGCATATGCCTCGGGCTTACAACATTTGGCGCGAAGGATTCGTGGTTAGCCCCTGTCTGTCAAGCTAGCTCGCCGACCAGGGGCATAACCACCGGTTGGAATACAGGGGGCTTATAACCGTTGATAGCACATGGGAGCCAGGGGTGTGGGCACATGGCCACACACGAGACCAGTAGCCAAAACAGTTGGGGGCCTGCGCACCCAGTATTAGCGCCCGACCACATGGTGAGCGCCAATACGACCATGGACCAATGAAAAAAGGGGTTGCGCCTTGAATTTATGCAAATAGTGGGTTTAATACTCTATTTTAGTGATTTTCAATGATTTTTGCAACAATTTTGGAGATTTTGGTCTTTTTTGGGGAATATTAGGCCCTTTTTTAGGCCAAATCTTGGGGGGAAGTTGGGAGATGGTTACCAACTTCTGATCTATATAAACCAAGGCTTCTTGAAGCCATGGGGGTAGATTTAGAGCAGGTTTATGTTGAATATTTTCCAAGCCAAAGCCATTTTTATGCAGGGAAGTTGTTGAGGAGCGCACCTTTGCTGGCCATTTCTGGGAGCTCCGGTCATCCGATTTCAGTGTTGTTTCTTTTGTTGGGTTCTAGAGATCTAGTAGAACAAGACCAGATTAGTTTTGTAACCTTTTGGTACTACTGTGATGTACTTATATAGATTTCAATAGAAATAAGAAAGCCTCACCCATTGAGACAAAGGCCCAAAGACATAGGCGAGATTGTCGAATTTCGTTATGACATTGGAGTTTATGGTTTGTTGTTCTTCTTGATTTATTTCAGATCTATATATGTATATATGGTTGTCATGTTTCATTCATAATTCTTCCTCTTTCATTCAACTTCCTAAATGGTTAATTAACACATGCTAAATCACTCAACCATTGTCGTTTAAAAGATCTTTTCGGATCAATTGGTATCAGAGCTAGTTGACGTTTGGATTTGAGTTTTGCATGTTAACTAGGGAAAATATACAATGTGGTGAAGGTGATATTGTTGAAGAGAATCCAATGATTGGATTAAGAAAGAGAACTTCTCAAAGCGAGAAGATGGCATTGGAAGAGGGACTTTCTCAGGATGAGAAAGAGTTTCGAAATTTTTTCTTTTCCATGTCGAAGATGAATATTCAAAGGGAAAAAGTGAAGAAGGAGTGGATCCTCCTCAAATTCCTCCTTCACCTCCATCTTTTTCAAATTCAAGTTCTAAAAGCACCGCAAAGAAACATGTTCATAAACATAAGAATGAAATGCCTTTATTAAAACTTGATGTGGAATTTGAATTACCTATGTATGATGGTGAAGTCAATGCAGAGAAACTTGATAATTGGGTCAGACGGATGGAGGTTTATTGCAGTGAGAAACAATTCAAGGATGAGGGAACTCAGATCAAGTTAGCATCGCTTAGACTTGTAGGCAAAACACTCATCTAGTGGCAAAGCAAGTTGCAAAATGGCACACACCAAGTGGGTAATGTATTTCCATCATAGCAAAGTTTTATTTCTGCACTTAGAAATCAATTATATCCTTTGGGTTATAAAGAGAAAGTGTTGATTGAATGGAAAACTCTTAAACTAAGAAAAGGACAAATAGTGCAAGAATACACAGATGGCTTTCGTAAAATGACATTGATGTTAGATATTCCTTTACATACCCAAGAAACTCTTATGAAGTGTATAGGAGGTTTACCTGCACGTATTCGAAATACTGTATTCATGTTTGGACCTACTAATCTTGATGAGGTTTCTCTTCAAGCGACATACATTGAAGCAGGGAAACCATGTGTTGGTGTATAAGGGGAATCGTCTTCCAGGAAAGAGGACAAAGGGAAGTGGAATGGAAAGAAGGAAAATTCAATGGCAAGAAAGGAAGATAAGCCCTCTTGCAAGCATTGCAATAAAAAAGGAGTATCGTTGTTGGAAATTTCATCCCGAGAAGAGACTGAAGTGGTTCAAGGAAAAGAAAGGGAGGCAAACAGTTGCAGCAACAACACGACCCACAGACTTGGGATCAAATTCGAGTGATGAATATAAAGTCTCATTGGTTGGTTTGAAAGGTAAAAATGATGATGGATTTGATGCTAGAAGTAATCTGTTTCACATAAGGGTCATCACGAGGCATACTATGGTTGACACATTGATAGATAGTGGATCTCAATCTAACTTAATTTTAAAGGAATTGGTTAAACAATTGGGATTAAAAACACATATGCATCATAAGCCTTACATACTTAAATGGATAAGCAATAATCGTCAATTGCACATAACCAAGAAGTGCACATTAAAGTTAGCAATTTCATCTAATCTTGTGGACGGGGCAACATGTGATGTGGTGCCACTAAGTGAATGTGGAATGGTCTTAGGCAGTCCTTAATTGTATGATCGTAAAACAATCTTCTACAGGGAAAATAATTAATATCATTTAACCAAAGTAGGTCAAGAATATGTGGTTCATGCTCACCATTTAAAGGCAAATAAATCTCTTCAAACAATGGAACAATTAAGCAACGCGGCTCAAGCAAGCAACACACATATAATTGTTTCAAATCAAGTAATCAATCTTATGCAAGAACAAGAGATGATTGTAGAATTGAAAATCAATCACACTTTGCTTCAAGATAAGCTAATGTCGTGCCAGTATTATAAACATATCAACTCATTTGTAGTCATATTTTTGATGCTATCATTAGTAATGTTGTCAACATGGATGATAATGGCTTAAGTAAGATGTGATAGGTACACATGGCTAACAATATGCCGTCAATTATCATGATTGTTTTATAGTTGATCTTGATGAGACAGGTGCACATAACATAGTTCAAAGACAAAGAACAAGCCGGGTGGCCTATCTCGAGCTTGACGATTGGTCAGTAGCCTTTTGGGGACCGAAAGGTATTTAGTGGGGAGGTGTGATCCAGAATTGGTTCCAGGAGCTTCATGGGACTAAGAAAGGCCTAAAAATAAAAGTGCTCATAATAGCTTCAAAACGGACGTGTACATAGGCCTCGTCGATACAAACCCAACGCAACTTGAACCGGCTCAAACAAATGTTGTATGCTCCAGATATCGCGATTTGTTCATTTTTCCAAACAAGCAAAAATTTGATGACTCTACAGTCCGTACAGTGCCACATGGCAACTGACTCTACAGGTCGTACGACCGTACAACTGACGTGGATAAAGGCTGACTGGGAAATTGATGTGACAGATGGACCTATCAGGGAGTGACATGTGTCACGACTACAAGGGTGACATGTGGCACATCCATACTAATGATGTGGCAGGTACAACACGTGACACATCTGTACAACACTTACGTGGCAGGTATAGTGGAAGAGACGTGGCAGGCATATGTGGTTGAATAGTGTGTTGACATGTGGTAGTTAGCTGGTGTATGGTACGGTGCCACGTGGCCCAGACATGGGCTGCCACGTACCACCCATGTATTGGCTGTATGTTTTGGCAAAATGTTGGAGTTTATGGGGTTCGACTGCGTGACCTGTCCACCGGGCGGATGACTTGGAAAGACCGGGCTAGCCAACTCGCCCTCGCTATGAGTCTTAACCCTTAATTATGTAATTGTTATTTAAAGTCGAATGGAAGGCTATTCGACGAAGGATAGGGCTGGGGCTAGGCCCCAACTCCCGACATGGTCATTTGCATGCCATATGTCCACTGTGCTACGATCTTATCCCTTACCTTTATGTATTGGCGTAGACGGTTTTGCATAGCCACGGTTTTTCAGCACCCGACTCCATATGCCTCGGGCTTACAACATTTGGTGCGAAGGATTTGTGGTTAGCCCTGGTCGATCGGGCTAGCCTGCTGACTAGGGGCATAACCACCAGCTGGAATACAGGGGGCTTATAACTGTTGATAGTGTGGGGGAGCCAAGGGTGTGGGCACATGGCCACACACAAAACCAAAAGCCAAAACAGTCGGGGGCCATTGTGCCCAGTATTAGCGCCTGGCCACATGGTGAGCGCCAATACAACCAAGGGCCAGCCAAAAAAGGGGTTGCACCCTGACTTTATGCAAATAGTGGGTTTAATACTTTATTATAGTGATTTTCAATGATTTTTGCAACAATTTTGGAGATTTTGGTCTTTTTTGGGGGACATTGGGCCCTTTTTGAGGCCGAATCTTGGGGGGAAGTTGGGAGATGGTTACCAACTTTAGATCTATATAAACCAGGGCTTCTTGAAGCCATGGGGGTAGATTCAGAGTAGGTTTATGCTGAATATTTTCCAAGCCAAAGCCATTTTTATGCAGGGAAGTTATTGAGGAGCACAACTTTGCAGGCCATTTATGGGAGCTTCAGTTATCCGATATCAGTGTCGTTTCTTTTGTTGGGTTCTAGAGGTTTGGTAGAACAAGACCAGATCAATTTTGTAAACTTTTGGTACTACTGTGATGTACCTATAAATCTTTGAACAAAAATAAGAAAGCCTCACCCACTGAGACAAAGGCTCAGAGATGTAGGCAAGATTGCCGAACTCCGTTATCACATAGGTGTTTATGGTCTGCTATTCTTCTTGATTTATTTCAGATCTGTATATGTATATATGGTTGTCATGTGTTATTCATAATTATTCTTCTTTCATTCAGCTTGCTAAATGGTTAATTAACATAGACTAAATAACTCAACCATTGTTGTTTAAAAGATCTTTTCGGATCACATATGTTCAGAGAAATCTATCCCAGACATAGCAATGGTCATTGCGGTTAGAGAGGGCACTTTATACAGGTTTCATGGAAATCCTATTCAAGACTTGGTACATAACAGTGACAACCTATGTGAGCTATGGAACAAGAGGCTGTGACACCTACATTATAGAGCATTGTTGATTCTAAAGGGGATTGTTACGGGTTTCCTAGTGTTCACTATTGAGCATCTGAGAGTGTGCAAAGCACGTGCACTCGCCAAGAATGCCAAAGATGATTTTCCAAGCAACGAGAGTAAGTCCAAGGGGATATTGGATCTTATATATTCATATGTGAGTCAGCCTATGTCAGTAGCATCAATGCAGGGAGCGTTGTACTATGTGATGTTCACTAATGAATTTTCCCGGAAAACCTGGATCTTATTTATGAAGACCTAGCATGAGGTCTTTAGTCGATCTCAAGAGTTTAGAGCTCAGGTGGAGAACTAGACAGGGAAGAAGATCACGGTCTTGAGGTCAGAAAATGGGTGAGAGTACGCCTCCAAGGACTTCAAGGTTTTCTACAAGGAGGCAAGGATCAAAAGGGAGCTGACAGATTTATACAACCCTCAACAAAATGGGGTTGTAGAGAGAAAGAACATGTCCATAATTAGTTATGCCAAGGATATGATACATGACCAAGAGTTTCCTATGTTTCTTTGGGAAAAGGCGTGTAACACAATAGTGTATGTTAAGAACAAGTGTCCTCACAGGATATTGGTGGACAAGACTTCGAAGGAGGCATTCTCAAGAGTGAAGCCAGAGATAGGACATTTGAGGATCTTTGGTTGTCAAATCTAGTGCTTGTGGAGAAGAGGATGAAGCTGGAGCCTGTAGGACAGAAGGGTATATTTGTGGGGTACAACAAGATCTTCATTCTTGTGCATCAGAAGATAGTTGTCAGCAGAGATGTTAAGTTCAAGGAGAACTTGGCATCTAGGAGATCTCATGAGTTATCAACAGTGACAGAGGACGAGGAGCAACGTGCTCCGAAGGATGAGCAACTTTCAATAGCTTAGAATTTAGGTGGGGAGGAGGAGTCATCCTCTTTCAATCATGTGAGGAGACCCAGGTGGTTTTTACAGACATCGAGGGATGTTGGTGCACTGCTGGTGAAGCTCCTACCAGTACAGTTAGAGAGCACAAGCCTCTGAGAAAGTTTTTGAACTATATGGCGTGTTTGAGTACCATCATTGATGTTGAGCCTTCTAATTTTGTGGAAGAAACAAATCAACATGTATGGTAGGATGCCATGGTAGAGGAGTACACCTCTATTATAAGGAATGATGTTTGGGACACAGTGTTGAGACAAGAGGGGAAGTCAGTTGTGAGTTATAGGTGTCTCTACAAGATCAAGCATATTGTAGATGGTAGCATTGAGAAGTTCAAGGCAAATTTTATGGCGAGAGGGTTCTCCCATAAAGAGGTAGTGGACTATGAGGAGACATTTGCTCCAGTCGCCAGGTATGCTTCTATTCAAGTTGTTATTTTTGTTGCTTCAGTTACGAGGTGGAGGATTCATCAGATGGATGTGAAAACAACATTACTCAACTTTATCATTGAGGCGGAAGTATACATAGAGAAAATTCAGGGCTTTAAGGTACATGGGAGGGAGTCTCATTTATGTAGGCTTAAGAAAGCCTTGTACAGACTCCAACATGCACCATGGGCATGGTATGATAGGATTGACATATACTTGTAGGGTATGGGATTTATCAAGAGTGAGGCAGACCCTAACTTGTACTTCATACTTGTTGGGGTGGATCCACTCATATTGGTTTTGTACGTAGATGATTTGTTTCTAACAGGTGTTATCACTCTGTAAATTTTCTTGGCCGTGAAAGAAAAATCCAGAGGTAGCCACAAACCAACTTGTAGATTGGAAGCTTCCCTTCCAACCCAGAGAGGGCTCTCTCTTATAACTCAACCATAGAAAAGACTGGTTATTTGATAGGCACAATGGCTAGATCTTTAGCTAAGTTTGGATTTCAAAATATGGTGGTAGGGTTGAGTGAAACACCCATTGGGCATGGAGTCAAGGGTTGGAAACTAAATAAGATGATCAATAAATGGGGAATGAACAATCAGGTAATAGCGGAAAGGTAGCTAATGTCTTTTTAGTCACAAAATTTCGATGTAGTATGGTGGAGGAATTAGGGTTAACAATCCATTACATCATAGCATTTAACTTTGAATGAATTATTATGTACCTTTAGAAGAGAATGATGGAGTATTTAACTGCTATGAAAATAGGGCATCAAAAAGATGAATTATGTATCATGTAATCTCAATTAAATAACAAAGAAACTAGCATTTAAATGATAGACTAAGAAAGAAAACATACAGAGAAGAGAAGACACATACTTCAAAAAACTAACACGTGAATCTCTAGCCCTGAGAATTTTGTACTTCTATATTATTCACGTTTAAAAAGTTCAAAAAAATGTTTCAGGCACAATAGTCTTTTTCTCACACACTCGAACCCCTTCACCCTCCTCTCTTTCATCATATATAGAGTAGTATTACATTGTAGCTCAACAGGGTCAAAATATTTAGGTTTTCTAAATTTAGAAGGAGTTACAACAAATTATAACAAACTGTAACTGATTCCTAGATTTTAGAGTTATGTTTCTTGACTAATTTATACATACAAATCTCAACAAATTACACTATCCGAGGGGAAAATAAATAATTCTTCGAGTCTTCATGGTGATTTAGCATGCTCCATCCAGATGGAAGTCGAATAGACTTTGTCTTGGGCTGACTGTGTAATTTTGTAGCGTCTCGGTGACAACTTGCTGCAAAAAATCCTGTAGCTGATATTTTTTAATGTTCTCTCAAATGGTACACTGGGCCATGCCAAGTTTTTGTCAGCAAGTTAACAACATTATAATTGTCCTCCACAAAATGGGATTTCTTTTTACCTTGAAATGCTCTGCCACTGACTCTGACACTAAAACTCATGATATCGAACCATTGTGGAGGTAAGGCGGTATTTTGCAGTGATATGACATAAATGATGTGATGCTGCAAAATGTTAGGAGTTTTTGCAATGAGCTTCAAACTTATTAGCTACAAGACTTAAAAATACAGACTTGATTTGAAAGCTTAGGAAACCTTTCAACATGACATGATGTGATCTTTGAAACCAATTTTTTTTCCAATTCAACCTTTACTTTTTTCCATGATGAATAGTACACTTAATCCCAGGAGCACATTTTCCTTTCAAAACCACAATTTTTTGCCAAGTTTTTCAATTTTTTTGCAAAAAATTATATAGTGCCAACACAGGGGAGCTTATTGCAGGGTGTAAATCAGATTTGGCTACTGAGATCGAGATGAAGGACATTGGTTTGATGCATTATTTATTGGGTGTTGGCAGCCAAAGTTTTTTGTTCAGGTTTCCGCCCATGCAAAAACGAAGTTATGCACACTCATTTCATAGTTTTGCGTGCACCTAAGGAAATGCACAAGGAATGACAAAGAGTGCACATTGGATTGAGTTTTAATAGCACAGAACATGCCTAAAATATTATTGAACATGCGCCAATCACAGTTTTTATGCGCACTAGAAATCAAGAAGACACACACTAGAATCAAGAAAAGATTCATTGGGAAATCCTCTTGAATGATTACTGCCAGTAGCACAAGGGATCATGGAGCTAACAAAAGATGAGCTAGTAGGGAAGTTAAGATCTCCCTAATTCCTGAAGGTTATGTGGACTGTAGGTAGATGCTAGAAGCATGCGAGGTAGTTTTTTCAGTCGAATGAGTGGAGCAGAGCAGAAAGAGACAACGGTCCCGAGCAGAGAAGGCTATAAAATGAATCAATGATATCAGAAATGAGGCTAGCTAGATATGAAGGAGAGAAGATTCATTAAGTCCTTAGTATCGAGCTCGCTTTGAGCCTATTGTAATATTATATTAATTTTGAATATACCTATGTGTCTGTTGTATGGATGAGTTTTGAGTAAAGGCACGTTGCAAAGTGTTTTGTAATTCTGAGGATTTAGATCGAGAAGATATGAAGTTCTATGGTTGTCATGTATATCTGTTCTACATAATGTATACCTCTATTGTGATGGAATGGATCTAGTAATAAAGATGTGATAGTTCTGATCCCTTATGTGTCTATCTTGTATGAGTTGAATATGTGTGTGTATTCTTTTACGTCTTAGTCCTAATAATTTGTCAGATATGATCTTCATGGATGCCATTCTCGATGACTCTTCATGTGTTTATCCTTCATCCTTGTTACAAGACCTTATGTTCTATGTGATTCTCTATGCATCTCGAGTGAGAGATTCCTGGACCTTGGCTGAGGATTGATATGCCAGTGCTCTGGGGTTTTTGTTGGACAACTCTAAATGAACCCTGGGTCTAAACTCCCTAGCGTTAAGAAGGACGCGTGAAAGCGTTGATCAAAACACCCAACAAATGGTTCCATTGTCGGGACCCTAAAGTCTTGTCGGGAATGATGAGGGAAAGAAATGAGGCGACATCCATCTCGGGAGGAGATTCAAGACTGGTTGACTGCAAAAGGGCATGAGTTTTCCCTGTGAGAAACCTAGAGACTGAGAGTGAATGTCAACTGATGGAAGGATAGGTATCTGTACATGGATACACATGAGATTTTCTTTGTTGAATTTCCTTGTATACCATTTGAATGGCAGTTGGAACTAGTGATTTGGGATCAATCCAAATTTAAAGAAATGAAAGTGTTGGAGAACAAGTGGACTCGGGCTATTGACTTTTGGTTTGCTCAAGTAAAAGAAGGATATAGGTACACAAGAAGAGTTGAGAAAATACGAAGAGTAAAAAAGAGAGGTGGAAAATAATTAGCCAGGGGTGCATGTCAAGGGGTTGGGTCCAAGATGAAGAGAAAATAAATTGCATCAGGTGGTTGTGGGAGAGAGTATGTTGTGCTAAAGTGGAGGATAGATGAGGATAGGCCCACAAAGAGATGTGGCATAAATGATATGGTGTCCAATAGGGATACCAATAGTGATATGAGTCCGAGCCTAGGTGATGAAGTCCACACCCCTTGGATGTTGCAAAGTGTCACAACCTTAGAATAAGATGAAGCGCAGAGTAGTTGTGTGATGATAAGAAGAGAGGATGGTGTGTGAAGTAGTAGTGCATTGTTTAGAGAGGATGATTGCATGAAAAGTGGCAGTGTGCAGATCGAATTGGGAGACAAAACACATATTTGTAGTGCGCAGGTCGGCCCAAAAGACAGAGTGCACATTTGTGGTGCGTAGTTAGGACATGAAGGTAGAACGCAAGATGTTGGTGCGCCATAAGAAGAGGAATATGGAGGCTCCCCTAGTGGTTGGCGAGATGAATTGACAATAGTAGATGGTCTTGTGCAACTGCAAGTAGACAACACTCTTGGTTACCTCACAAGAAGTTTCGAAAGAAGTTTGAATTACCCCCCCCCTTTGTACCACCCCCGTGTGCATTTTTAATCAAGAAGAAAGCGCAAAAAATAATGGAGATATTAGAATAGAAGAAAGAGAAGAAGAAGAGAGAAGTGAAGAGACGAGTGAAGAAGAAGGTGAATACAACAATACTTTACCTTGAGGAATAGTGGTGTGGAAAATCAAGCCCCTAGCAATCAAAGAAGAGGAATTAGATCAAGTTTGAAGATGGTAAAACATGATAGTACACTGCGACTACCCGTGTTCAACGAAATGGGTAAGGATGTTGCAAAGCAACACCAGTTTACATGTGAAGCAATCTGGTTTGTGAAGAGAATCACAGATGAAGCAACCAATCACGCAGTTGGAGACCACGTTCAGGGTTAGATCATTGACGTGATATATGAAATATAAATCTACTGCACCAATGGGACATGCGAGGTCCCTGGCTGAGATTTAGCAGGATCTACTTAGGGATTTCCAAAAACTTAAGTCACAATACCAATGTATCATAGAGATAAAAGAGATCAAGCAGAAGGAAGGCGAGACCGTATGGGATTATGACCAATGCTTTAAAATCTTGTTGGATGGGTTAGTGTTCCAAATCCAAGACATGCAACACAGGGAATGGTTTATTACGGGGTTACTTCCCCATATCGGATTTTTGCTCACCCAACAATAGGTGACGACTCAAGCGGAGGTGGTAGAAATCTCCATGTGTCTGGAAGCTACACTGGGGGGAAGGGCGGAGACGTCGACGGGTTTGGCACATGTGCAATCACAACTAGCCAACTTGATGATGCAACTGCATGATATGGATAAGATGAAGGTCATGCACGAGAATGTATGGTGTACCACTTGTCACTCGGAAGGGCATCGAAGAGATGAATGCCCTATCTTGCCAAATTATGTGGCTACGGGTGCACCCAATCCATTTCCATCTGGGTAGATGAAATGAATTGAAATATGCAGATAATGGGGCCAC
>ML791009.1:347005-389329 GCA_009831015.1 Picea engelmannii | reverse complement strand
TGTAGCAGAGCGAGGATCAACAGAGATAAGGAGAGCTTTCATAAAGTAAGTACATCATCATTTTTCTCTTGTCCATTCAATATTTTAGAACTAGGGAAAGAGTAGTATTCTGTCACAGTTTGTTCCAGATCCAGGTGGATCTGAGGAGATTGGTCTGTGTCCGCACTCACGAATTTATCCTTGAACAATAAGTGTTGGGTATGTGTTATATTCTTTGCATGTGTGTGTGTGGGCGCGTCAGATTTGACAACTGCGTTTGACGATCCCAACTTTCTTCGCTCTTTGTGTCGTGTGCGTCGGGCACTTCCTAAGGGGGTCCCGGGGGTGAGGGGGTGGGGGGCAGGTATGACCCCCCCTAGTTACACGCAGCGTTCGGGGCAACGCCCCAAATTTTTGTTTTTGGGCAGTTTTTAGCAGTTTTCTATATTAATCCTGGATTAAGGGATTAGGGCTTTGGTAGCTACAGAATACCTAAAACATTGTATATATTGTATGGTGAATGGTGAAATTAATACAATAAAGAGTTGAAGGTGTGACACAAGCAAGGCTAGTTTTCTCCCAATTAAGGGTTTCCGATGTAAATCTCTGTGTACTATGTATACGAGCCATTGATTAATTTCTGTTTTGCTTAAAAATCTATATGCATTGCCTTACGAGAAGGAGTATATATATAATTGAATGCATTGATTTGTATTACCCAAGTATATATATAATTGAAGGTATTGATTTGTATTACCCATCTTCACCTTCCTGAGTCTTGGTTATGTTTCATGAGAAAATAAGGTATGAAATTTTTTCATTAGAACATGAGGTATGGAATTTGAATACCAAAGTGGTCATTGTTCATCATTATCCATTTTTATCATCAAATTTTTCATCATTGAACATTTTAATTGTGAAATACAACCAAAATCTCAACATGCCCCAGCAAAATTAAAAATAATACTCAATACATTTACATTTGCTTAAATTGTAAAAAGTGTCAAATTAACCCAGATATATTTTCAAATTCCATATCTGGCCACAACACTCTTTTCTCTTTCATAGCACTTATGAGTGATTATAACTTATACACGTCATATCAGGATGCTCATAGATTATTTTGATTTAGGAGATCAGAGCACGAAATGAGCCCAATGAATTTAAAAAAATAAAAATAAAACTTAGACACAACCTGTGAAGTTCTCAAAACCTTACAGTGTGCAGTCCAATGTAAATCTGACTGCAAGATCCACACATTTAAAACTCTTCCCTATATGGTTCTGCGTGGAATCTCGTAATCCTTGGAGCATATTTATCGCGTGGTTGCATTTTTTGACTCGCAAATATTGTAGGTTTGGCATTGCATTACCCTGCAAAATAGGAAACCGTTTCAAACTGTTAAACTCTTCATTCATGAACTTTTTCAGATTCCGAAATGCCGTAGATGCTCCAAACTCCACCGGAAACTCTTCAGTCTTTGCTCCCTGACAAGCGTAGTTTTCTCAGTTTAGGAATTTTTTATACCGGAGATAATGCCATCTAAAACCAACACCCAGCACCATGAGGTTCTCAAGGTGAAAAATCCATTTGGGCACCAAACCGTTAGAATATAACTATAGAATATAACTACTCCCAACATCCATTAGGACACGAAACTGTTAGAATATAACTACTATAATAGTTATTTTTGAAAAGTTTTAATTTTAGATTATAAAAAAATTTCAATAGTTGAAGAAAGTTTTAGAAGAGAGAGTTTTCAATTTTCTAGTATTAATAAATTTGGTGTGTTTGACTCTGTCGATAAGCAATAAATAAATGAAGTTTTAGAGCCGCAGCTCCTCTCTTCTTGTGTTGGTTTTGTGTGTTTGTACGGAGTTGAAACAACAACCACTGTTTTGAATTCACCCCTTTTCCTTCAAATTGGTATGAGTGGGAGAGGAGAAATCGCTTGGGATTTTAGAGAGTCGAAGAGATCCCCTCCGATTCAAAAAAGGGCTTCAAGGAGCAGTCTTGCACAAATCAGTTTTTACAGGGAAAAATTACAAAGTTTGGGCAATCAAGATGAAGACATTATTATGTTCTTAGGATGTTTGGGATCTTGTAGTTCACCACTGATCCATAATATATTTGCAGAACAAAATGAATACAGATTATTATAAAAAAATGCTTAACACAGAATAACAAATATACAGAAAAATTGGTTTCTATTCAATAAGGAAATAAACTGAAATTGTAAAATGCAACGGAAACAAGCTTGCTAAAATGGCGACGGCTTATCTCTGAGAAGAGATGTGACCGCTGTGCTCATTCACAAGAAGAAGATTACAATGAGGCCTTGAAGGCATTTTTACAATAAATAGGAATGTCAAAACCTTAGACATCCAAAAAACCTAACCCTAGGAGATGAAGCACCAAAAGTCATGTGGGCCCCGTTTGGGTAAGTTAGTACATCAACTTCTTGGGGTCATAATTTTTGCATACGATCTCCGTTTTAGGTGCACGATAACCCATTGGAAAGGTCTATTTGAGGAATACACATTTTATTGTTATTTATTGAAAGTCATTTTGACTGTGGTGATCCCTAAAAAACGTTGTTTAGGGCCTCAAAATGGTCCCGCAAGTCAGGGACTCTAAAACTGGGGAAAAAACTGCCAAAATGAGTCAGTTGGAATAGGTGGGAGGCCACCGACATCCATCTGGATCAATCCTCCCCCCTAGGAAGCAACGGTCTCCATTGTGTTGAGTTCCCCCATCAGATGAGAAAATTTCTGCTGAATTTGGCCCCGGATGAACCACTTGTCTTGGTGCAAGAGTTGCCCTACTTTGACAACTTGATAAAGCTAGATCCTTTGTTGGCGAGTGCCCTTGATGTGTTTGTCCACAATATGATCACTGGATTCTTGTTGTATGCAGTCGAGGTTGAGCTCTATTGGTGTCAGTTGTTCTGCTATCTCTGAGGTGTCCAATAATGGTGGGAAATACGGTCGAAGGATATCCACGTTGAACACTGGGTGCAAGCTAAGGAAAGGAGGAATGTTAAGCTCGAAAGAATTATCACCCACAGCCTTGGTGATGGTATACGACCCATAATGGAGTGGGTTAAGCTTCCAATGGGGTCCTGTAAGGCGCTCTTTCTGCAAGTGAAACCAAAAATTTTTGCCCACAAAACTTATGTGGCACCCGATGTTGATCATGGTGCTGCTTGTACTTGTCATTGGACTTCTGTATGATATCTTGAACCTATTGGCGGATGTGCTGGATCCGCTCAATGAACTGGGTGGCTTTGTCAACTTCAGTTGGAGCAGGACATGAGTCAACAGAGGTGACCGCAAGGGGTAGTGCAACATCTATGGGACCCAATGGTTGGAATCCCAACCCCACCTGGAATGGGTTGTGGCCGGTTGAGCTATGCAGGGATCGATTGTAGATATGCTGAACATAGAGGAGACTCTCATCCCATGTGCGAGGGTGCTTGGAATTATACATGCACAGGATATGCACGATCATTCGATTTACAACCTCGGTTTGGCCATCTGTCTGGGGGTGGAAGGTCGTGGATTTGGTGATCTTGGTGTCTAGTAGTGACCCGAGGCTTGACCAGAATGTGCTGAGAAATTGACTGTCCTGATCTGAGACAATGGTTTGTGGGATTCCAAAATGTACCCAGACTCGTTCAAAGAAGAGCTTGGCAGTGGCCTCTGCTGTGATGTTCTTCTTGCAGGCGGCCATAATCACCATCTTAGAAAAACGATCCACAACCACAAAAACACAGTCATTGTCCTGCTTGGTGGATGGGAGGCCCGACATGTAGTCCATTGAGATGGATTCCCATAGCCTGTTAGGAATAGGCAAATGGGTGTACAGGCCCTGTTTCTTAGTGGTCGGTTTGGCAATCGCGCAGGAAGTGCAAGACCTAATATACTTGTTGACCTCCTGTCAAAGTTTCAGATAGTAGAAATGTTTTTGCAACATTGCCACTATCTTTTCGACGTCGAAGTGTCCTGCCACCCGATTATAGTGGCCTTCCCAGATTAGCTTCGCTCGATCTCTTGATGGAACACAAATATGTCCCAGATGACATAACAACCAGTCCTAAAGATGGAAATTAGTGACAACTGCGTTTGCGCCCAACATTTGGTAGGTGGTGGTGAAGTTTGGGTCTGTCTCATAGAGTTGGGGCCATCCAGAGGTCTCATGGCCGCAAGAATTTAGCACCGTGGTGAGTGTCGTGACTGGCGGTCTACTGAGGCAATAAGTGACGTGGTTGGTGCTTCCCGTTTTATACTTGATGTTGAGGTGGAATTGCTGCAAGTAGAATGTAATGTCTCCACTGGCAGCATGTTTGCACAATGGAGTACATTTCTTTGTCGTAAGTAGGGTACTTACGTAAAACATTTAATAGTGTCTCACTATGATAGGCCACGAGGTGGCCGTGCTGACTGAGAATGGTGCCCACAATATAGTCTGAAGCATCTGTTTCGATCTCAAAGGGCTGATGCAGGTCCGATAATGAAAGCACTGGGGCTGAGCACAAGCGCTGCTTCAAATCATCGAACGCTTGATGTTGGGACCAACCCCACACAAATTTCTCCTTACCACCACACCTGGTTACTTGGTTGAGGTCCCATGCAATATGGGAGAATCCCAACACAAACCTGCGGTAGAAATTGGCAAGGCCCAAGAAGCTTCGAAGCTTAGTGAGTGTGGTTTGGGCTGGCCAGTCACGGATGACTTGGATTTTGGCTGGATCCACATGTACGCCATGATGATCAATGATGTAGCTCAGGTAATGAATCGTATCCATGTCGAAGGAGCATTTTTCCAAGTTGGTGTAGAGTTGGTGCTGCCGCAGGGTGTGCAGAACCTGTTGAATATGCTGCAAGTGTTATGCCCAAGTCTTGTTGTAAATGAGGATGGCATCTAGATACACCACTACAAAAGTATTGGTGAATGGTCAGAGGATATCATCTATCATCCTCATGAAAGTGGCTGGAGCATTTGTCAAACCAAAGAGCATGGCAAACCATTCAAAAAGACCTTCCTTTGACTTGAAGATGGTCTTCCATATATTTGTCTGTTCTATCAGGACTTGGTGGTAGCCAAACTTCAGATCAATCTTATTGAAGTATTTGGTCCCCGTGAGCTGATCAAGGGGTCATCGATTCGGGGACTCGGGTACTGGTTTCTGACTATGATTTTATTCAGGGCCCGGTAATCAATGCAGAGTCGCCATGTTCCATATTTCTTCTATACCAACATGATTGGGCTCCCACAAGGTGATGATATGGAAAATATGTGCCCCTTGTGGAACAGTTCTTGGATCTGCCACTTTATCTCCTCATTCTCTAACAAAGAGCGACGGTAGACTGACCCATTGGGCAGCGGTGTGCTGGGGGTCATATCGATGGAGTGCTTGACCTGATAGTGTAGAGGTACCCTGATAGGTAAGGATAAGATATTTGAGTATACTTCCATGACCTTATCCACTTGCTTCTACTGTGTGGAGAGGTCAACCGTGGAGACCCTGGATGTGGCTGGGATCTTTCGCTCATTCTAAGAGTGAATCACGAAGAAGACAAAATTCCCTGTCCGAGAGATGACCTTTCTGCATTGCTTGGCAGAGATCAAGGAAATAACACTGGGTGGGACTGCCTCGCGTATCCTGTACAATTTCGTGTTCAAAGTAATAATAACATTGTGAGGCCTAGACTCATATACAACATGACGTTGCCATAAATATGGTTGGCCCAAAAGAACATTACAAACTTTGAGAGGGGCAACATCACATAATACCTCATCTTTGAAGGGCTTGATGTCATATGACAGGTGGCATTGTTGGCTGACATGGATGTCGCTTCATTGGTGGAGCCATTCGATGGTGTAGGGTTGCGGGTGTGGCATTGTTGACATGGCGAGTCGCTTGAAAACCTCTGTTGAGATGAGGTTCTTATGGCTACCGCTATCAATGATGAAGTGTAGTGAGGTACCCTTCACCCACATTAGTGAATGAAAAATCCTCTGGCTCGTCTAGTTCATTGGGATGGAGCTTGGTGGTAGCAACAGTAGCACTGGGTTCTATGTCTATGATCAGTCTCCCCCTTTCTGTTTCTGACTCAGAGTCGGAACCCACATCTGATTAAGAGGTTTTCACCTCAGCCACCAGCGACTGCTTCGAGTGACAATCAACAATTATATGCCAGGGCCTCTTATGGAAGTTGCATCACTTCCCAATATCTTTCTTTGTATTTTTGGTGTCCTTCTTCGCTTGCGGCCTAGACTGGTTGTCTTGAGGCTATATGTATTTTCTCTGTCCTTTGTTCTGTGGGTTGGGGCCACCCTTTCCTGGCTTTTGCTGTGAGGGGTTCCCAGGCCCAAATTTCTGTGTCTTTTGTTTGAGCTTCTACTCGATTTTGACAACATATCGGTAGGCCACACCCAAGGATGAGATGTCTAGAAACTCTAGTTTGTCCTGGATGTATTTATGTAGACTAGCACGATACTTGAGCATCGGATGTCACTCAAAATATTTGATACCCATCTTGGTGCACAAGGTATGGAAGATATTTGTGAACTCGGGCACCACTTGGTCTCTTTCCTACTGCAACATGGTCCATTTTGTGTATAGGTCGTCATAACTTCCAACAGGGTAGTATTGTTCTTTAATATCATCCCTAAAGGACTCCTAGGTGACTGCGACTGTAAATAATGAGGGTTCCTCTGTTTCTTTTTGCTCACAGAAAGTTTCCCACCAATCTTTGACATGGGGGGTGACTTTGAGGATCACAAAAGTAATCTTTTCTCTATTCGAGAAGTTATGGACAGAGAAATACCTTCTAGCAGATTCAACCATTTTTCTACCGTATCTGCGTCTATCTAACCTTAAAATATAGGAATATTGAAGTTGATTTGTACCTTGAAGGGGGTGACGCCCTCGTTTGAGTAAGATGTGTTGCTTGTTGGTAGCCACCGAAGGATTTTCACAAAACTATCCATCATCTCGTTCCTCTGTTGTGTGAGAGCTTCTTCGAGCAACATTTTGAAGGGATCTCCTGTGCTGTTGTCTTTCTTTTATTCTTCCATGAGAGGTCGTTTGGGCGTGCGAGAGATTTTGTCCTCAAGAGAAACAAGCTCGAGATCCAATTCTTTGTACCCTGACCTCGTTGGGGACATGCATTAAGAATGACAATGGGCAGATTGCTCTCATACCACTGATCCATAATATATTTGTAGAACAAAATGGATACATATTATTATCAAAAGATGCTTAACACCAAATAACAGATATATAGTAAAACTGATTTCTATTCAATAAGGAAATAAGTTGAAATTGTAAAATGCAATGAAAACAAGCTTCCTAGAATGGTGGCGGCTTATCTCTGAGAAGAGATGTCACGGCTACGCTCATTCGCAAGAAGAAAATTACAATGAGGCTCTGAAGGTATTTTTACAATAAACAGGAATGTCAAAAACCCTATACATCCAAAAAACCTAACCCTAGGGGATGAAACGCCAAAAGTCATGTGGGCTCTGTTTGGGAAAGTTAGTACATCAACTTCCCTGGGTCATAACTTTTGCATACAATCTCCATTTTAGGGTCACGATAGTTCGTTGGAAAGGTCTATCCGAGGAATACACATTTTTTTCTATCTATCAAAATTAATTCTAAATGTGGCGAGCCCTAAAAAAACGTTGTTTAGGGCCTCAAAACGATCCTACAAGTCAGGGACCCGGAAACCAGGGAAAAAACTACCAAATTGGAAAATTGCCAAAATGAGCCAGTTGGAATAGGTGGGAGGCCACCGAAATCCATTTGGATCAACGGATATATAGAACTAGTTGATCATGCAGCCACCAATGTTCAAAAGGATCAACTTAGAGATAGTAGGAAGAAGGATGCAAAAGCACTCCATCTCATCCAAAACGACTTGGATGAAAGTATATTTCCCAATATTTCAGCAACAAAATTATTAAAGAAAACATGGGACATCTTAGAGACCAACTATTAGGGAATTACCAAGGTAAATCCAGTCCAGTTGCATGCATTACAAATGAATTTTAACAATTTGAATATGAAGGAGTCAGAGTTAGTAGACCAATACATGACCCAAGTCATGAACACAATAAATCAATTAAGGATGAACGATGAAGAGCTTCTAGATCAAAGATTGGTAGAGAAGGTTCTTAGAACCTTGCCTTATAAGTTTGATGAAGTGGTCATAGCCATTGAAGAGTTTGAGGACTAGACACAACTATTAGTGGATGAGTTGTTGGGATCCTTATTATCCCATGAATTCAATATGAACATGTATGATAATTTTGTTACACGTCAAAATTACTCAACTGGATAAGTGTCACATGTTCCTCTCAATTGTCGTAAGTTTCGCATCTTCCTTACAACTTTCGCAAGTGTCGCAAGTTGTTCACGAGTGTTGCAAACGATGTTCGAGCATATTGCCATGCCAATGACACTAAGGAGGCACTTAAAACATCTCATATAATTGATCTGGAGAAGAGGAATTGATTAACTGAAGTCAAAGAACTCTTGACACCTGAGAAGAGCTCTCAATCAAAGGTTCTGGGGGTGAGCGCTCCCCTATATCAGTCTTAGGAGCACCAGTGCTCCCCTACAAGGCTTCAGGGAGCGTTATAATGCTCCCTTGCCCCTTCTGAAGGAGCGTTATCCACCTTTAGAGTGCTGGCGCTTCCCTCAAGCTTCCTAGGGAGTGCTACAATGCTTGATGCCCCTTTTGAAGGAGCCCTGCCTAATCTGAGGCAGTAGTTGGCCCGTTGAGGAGAATAAGGGGAGGATCTTTCAAGATTAGAAGGCAGTTGCATTCGAATTCTTGGTTTCATCAGGAGATCCCTAATTTAAGGAGGAGGTTCCTCAACTTGTTCTAAAGATAACTCAAGAGGTTAAGCTCCTCTTAACCTATATAAGCAAGCTCTATGATGGTGGAAAGGGGGGAAGAATTGCTAGCATGAAACCTATGATCTCATAGGAAACACACAGTCAACCAAAGGAGAGTGATCAGTGAAGCTGCTGTTATCCAGGTTGTGGATCTTTCGAGCAAGGGTTAGACAAAGAGGATGTTTCCAGAATTGTGTTTTTAGGGTTTTTTTTTCTCTGTGTCTCTCTTGCTGAGTCACCTTGTGAGTCAATCCTTCTTCTTTCCACCTTGGATATCTGTCTTTTGCTTGAAGAACAAACGTCTTGCTGTTTGGATTTTGTAGCCTTCTTCACTATTGTTGTTGAGTTTTTCTATCATTTGGAGTTAGAAACCTATGCATTGTCTTTCTCTCCTCATCAACTGAACGAAAAACCCTAGTGAAGGTCATCAAAGGCCTATGGATCTCTCCAACTTGATTTTCGTCAAGATCATTGTTCTTCGAATTTTTCTTTTGAGTGTGAAGTTTGTTTTCTCTTTGATTGTTTCTTTTCTTTCACTTTTCATTTTGATTACAATGAGAGGGTGTATTGTTTGTATGACTCTTGCTTGTGTTGGTCTGATTTTCATTCATCCAAGAAGATAATTAGCAAGACGAGCATTGTGTTGAATTGATAATTATTCATATACAAACAATAAAAGCATCTTCATGATTGATTGTGAATGTTAGAAGGCATCTAAAAAGTTTTAGCATCACATCAGGATTTGATTGAGAAATTGTTTGACATTCCTTATTCATGCTTGATAAGTGAAAAGAACTCTCTCTCTCTCCCTTAGATAGATGTTCATCGAAAAGAAATGAATGCTTATCATCTCTGATGCATTTTTGGGACTGAGTCATAATTCCATTTGTTTCACTTCGATGCACCCCTTTTGAGTAAAGAAAAACTCTAAAATGAATGCTAATTAAAAATTATCTAGAACTTTTCTTTTCTAGGATCCTCCACCAACAATAGAATAGGCTTAGTACTTTGGATTAGACTGTGAGCATAACTCTCCAAAGTTTTCCAAAAGAAACAGTAGCATTCTGAGTTAGGGAGAGTCAAATCCAATCATCGTATAAGTCTTCCTGGGATCCCCCTCTCACACAGGGGTTACGCTCGAGGTCTCATTCGGGTGAGCTACGGGGACTAACCCTCTGTGGTTTAACTGATTGTGGTGGTCAGATCGTATTATGGGGGTCACTTCAAGGTAAATCCACAATTACTGCATGGAATCCTTTTAGTTGATTTCGGGCTCGATACCCTGCCCGTATGTTCGGATCGGACTGTTGACTGTTCCCGCCCAGGGGTTGACTGCGAGTTGGTGACCTTAGTAGCCATAATCTTTAGGGTCTCACACAAGGTGACGGTGAAGGGAAGTCTCACTGTACCTGGAACAGACGTTGGTCAAACTCACTCGGGCTCCTTGGAGGGTAAATCCATAATTACTGCATGGAAGCTTGCACCAAGGCGTAAGTTCGTTAAGCAGGTCGCCAACGTAACTGATCCACCCACTCTATCCCTTCCCCTTCCTATTTTGATCTCGCAACATTGGATTTCATCACCAACTAGTGGTTTCATCATAGGAAGGTTTGTTTGATTGTTTGCTTCTTAGATTCTTAGCGTGTGTTGTTTGTTTTACTTAGTGGACCTTAGGTCGAGTCAGTGATAATGGCATCGAATCTTGGGAGTACCAATGGAGGAACCCCTTCTCCTGGGGAACCTTATACCTTTCCTTCATTTGGAAACTTTGGTCCTCCATATGTTTCCACACTGAGTCTTCTAGGACTCACTATTGGATTACCAGTTTGGTTGTTCCCCACTCCGGTGATCCCGAATCCTCCCAATGTTTCAGTTGCACCTAATACTTTGGATGTCAATACACCACCCACACACCAACCTCATGTCAACTTTTCACCTTCTCCATCCATCAAGTCTCCTTCCATTTCTCCTTCTTCACCTAGTGAAAGCTCTAAAGAAAGTAGCTAGGTTGATCAGAAGAAGAAGAAACGGAAAGAGAAGAAGAAGAAGAGCCCGAAAAGGACTCTGGGGGGTATTCTGTTACATGTCAAAATTACTCAACTAGATAAGTGTCGCATGTTCCTCTCAATTGTCGTAAGTGTCACATCTTCCTTACAACTTTTGCAAGTGTCGCAATTTGTTCACGAGTGTTGCAAACGATGTTCGAGCATATTGCCATGCCGACGACACTAAGGAGGCACTTAAAACATCTCATATAATTGATCTGGAGAAGAGGAATTGATTAACTGAAGTCAAAGAACTCTTGACACCTGAGAAGAGCTCTCAATCAAAGGTTCTGGGGGTGAGCACTCCCCTATATCAGTCTTAGGAGCGCCGACGCTCCCCTACAAGGCTTCAGGGAGCGTTATAACGCTCCCCTGCCCCCTCTGAAGGAGCACTATCCACCTTCAAAATGTCGACGCTTCCCTCAAGCTTCCTAGGGAGCGCTACAACGCTTGATGCCCCTTTTGAAGGAGCACTGCCTAATCTGAAGCAGTAGTTGGCCCATTGAGGAGAATAAGGGGAGGATCTTTCAAGATTAGAAGGTAGTTGCATTCGAATTCTTGGTTTCATCAGGAGATCCCTGATCTAAGGAGGAGGTTCCTCAACCTGTTCTAAAGATAACTCAAGAGGTTAAGCTCCTCTTAACCTATATAAGCAAGATCTATGATGGTGGAAAGGGGGGAAGAATTGCTAGCATGAAACCTATGATCTCATAGGAAACACACAGTCAGCCAAAGAAGTGTGATTAGTGAAGCTGCTGTTATCCAGGTTGTAGATCTTTCGAGCAAGGGTTAGATGAAGAGGACTCGACGAAGCTGTCGCATTCGCATCTACGATTGTAAGTACTGCTGTCATTATTCTCATTAATATGACACGCTTGGCTTGTTTCTTTCTAGTTTGTGCCTGATGTTACATGAACTTATCATTGATAGATAAATCTATTTTCATGCTAATATCAATAGAGTAGGAAGTAGTCGTATCTTGTTTGTCTATAGGACTCAGCGAGGAGCAAAGGATTGGAGTGCAACTCGAAGTGTGCAGGGACAAACGCTGATAAAGAGGTACTTATGTTCTCCTTCCTTCTCATGTGTTAGTTTGGATAGATTTGAAAGGAAGTCAGTGTCCACATTAAGAATTTTTTGTCTTAGAGTTAGGGTCAAGCTCTTAGAGGCAATCTACCTGTCCACAGGGATATTTTCCTACAACAGAAACTGGCGACTCTGCTGGGGAGATAGCCTCAAATCGAAATTTCTTGTTTCGATTTATTCTCATTGAACTTGTTTTACCCCTTGATTGTTTCAAACCTGGTTCACTCCTCTCTTGATTGGTTTCATGAGCTGATTGTCTCCCTACCCCATCATACTCGGCCTAATTGTCGAGATTGAATTGCAATTTTTGGAATTTTTGACATTTCGGGGATTTTTTGAACCTGGCGCCCCTGTCCTTGTGTTAACAGAGTGCCAATGCTCCCTAACAACCTTACACAGAGCGCTATAACACTCCTTGCCTTTGGAAACAGAGCACCAACCCTCCTTTGGCCAATAAAGCTTCCAGAATTGTGTTTTCAGTGTTTTTTTTCTTTGTGTCTCTCTTACTGGGTCACCTTGTGAGTCCATCCTTCTTCTTTCCAGCTTGGATATCTGTCTTTTGCTTGAAGAAAAAACATCTTGCTGTTTGGATTTTGTAGCCTTCTTCACTATTGTTGTTGAGTTTTTCTGTCATTTGGAGCTAGAAACCTATGCATTGTCTTTCTCTCCTCATCAACTGAACGAAAAACCCTGGTGAAAGTCATCAAAGGCCTACGGATCTCTCCATCTTGATTTTAGTCAAGATCATTGTTCTTCGACTTTTTCTTTTGGGTGTGAAGTTTGTTTTCTCTTTGATTGTTTCTTTTCTTTCACTTTTCATTTTGATTACAACGAGAGGGTGTATTGTTTGTATGACTCTTTCTTGTGTTGGTTTGATTTTCATTCATCCAAGAAGATAATTAGCAAGATGAGCATTGTGTTGAATTGATCATTATTCATATACAAACAATAAAAGCATATTCATGATTGATTGTGCATGTTAGAAGGCATCTAAAAAGTTTTATCATCACATCAGGATTTGATTGAGAAATTGTTTGAGGACATTCCTTATTCGTGCTTGATAAGTGAAAATAACTCTTTCTCTCTCCCTTAGATAGATTTTCATCAAAAAGAAATGAATGCTTATCATCTCTGATGCATTGTTGGGACTGAGTCATAATTCCATTCATTTCACTTCCATGCACCCCTTTTGAGTAAAGAATAGCTCTAAAATGAATGCTAATTAAAAATTATCTAGAACTTTTCTTTTCTAGGATCCTCCACCAACAGTAGAATAGGCTTAGTACTTTGGATTAGACTGTGATCATAACTCTCCAAAGTTTTCCAAAACAAACAGTAGCATCTTGAGTTAGGGAGAGTCAAATCCAATCATCGTATAAGTCTGCCTGGGATACCCCTCTCACACAGGGGTTACGCACGAGGTCTCATTCGGGTGAGCTACGGGGACTAACCCTCTGTGGTTTAACTGATTGTGGTGGTCAGATCGTATTATGGGGGTCACTTCAAGGTAAATCCACAATTACTGCGTGGAAGCCTTTTAGTTGATTTCGAGCTCGATACCCTGCCCATACGTTCGGATCGGACTGTCGACTGTTCCCACCCAGGGGCTGACTGCGAGTTGGTGACCTTAGTAGCCATAATCTTTAGGGTCTCACACAAGGTGATGGTGAAGGGAAGTCTCACTGTACCTGGAACAGACGCTGGTCAAACTCACTCGGGCTCCTTGGAGGGTAAATCCACAATTATTGCGTGGAATCTTGCACCAAGGCGTAAGTCTGTTAAGCAGGTCACCAACGTAACTGATCCACCCGCTCTATCCCCTCCCCTTCCTATTTTGATCTCGCAATGTTGGATTTCATCACCAACTAGTGGTTTCATCATAGGAAGGTTTGTTTGATTGTTTGCTTCTTAGATTCTTAGCGCGTGTTGTTTGTTTTACTTAGTGGACCTTAGGTCGAGTCAGTGATAATGGAATCGAATCCTGGGAGTACCAATGGAGGAACCTCTTCTCCTGGGGAACCTTATACCTTTCCTTCATTTGGAAAATTTGGTCCTCCATATGTTTCCACACTGAGTCTTCTAGGACTCACTATTGGATAACCAGTTTGGTTTTTCCCCACTCCGGTGATCCCGAATCCTCCCAATGTTTCAGTTGCACCTAATACTATGGATGTCAATACACCACCCACACACCAACCTCATGTCGACTTTTCACCTTCTTCGTCCATCAAGTCTCCTTTCATTTCTCCTTCTTCGCCTAGTGAAATCTCTAAAGCAAGTACCCAGGTTGATCAAAAGAAGAAGAAACAGAAAGAGAAGAAGAAGAAGAGCCCAAAAAGGACTCTGGGGGGCATTCTGTTACATGTCAAAATTACTCAACTGGATAAGTGTCGCATGTTCCTCTCAATTGTCATAAGTGTTGCATATTCCTTACAACTTTCGCAAGTGTCGCAAGTTGTTCACGAGTGTCAAAAACGATGTTTGAGCATATTGCCATGCCGACGACACTAAGGAGGCACTTAAAACATCTCATATAATTGATCTGGAGAAGAGGAATTGATTAACTGAAGTCAAAGAACTCTTGACACCTGAGAAGAGCTCTCAATCAAAGGTTCTGGGGGTGAGCACTCACCTATATCAATCTTAGTAGCGCCGACGCTACCCTACAAGGCTTCAGGGAGCATTATAATGCTCCCTTGCCCCCTCTGAAGGAGCACTATCCACCTTCAGAGCACTGGCGCTTCCCTCAAGCTTCCTAGGGAGTGCTACAGTGCTTGATGCCCCTTTTGAAGGAGTGTTACCTAATCTGAGGCAGTAGTTGGCATGTTGAGGAGAATAAGGGGAGGATCTTTCAAGATTAGAAGGCAGTTGCATTCGAATTCTTGGTTTCATCAGGAGATCCCTGATCTAAGGAGGAGGTTCCTCAACTTGTTCTAAAGATAACTCAAGAGGTTAAGCTCCTCTTAACCTATATAAGAAAGCTCTATGATGGTGGAAAGGGGGGAAGAATTGCTAGCATGAAACCTATGATCTCATAGGAAACACACAGTCAACCAAAGGAGAGTGATCAGTGAAGCTGCTGTTATCCAGGTTGTGGATCTTTCGAGCAAGGGTTAGACGAAGAGGACTTGACGAAGTTGTCGCATTCACATCTACGATTGTAAGTACTGTTTTCGTTATTCTCATTAATATGACACGCTTGGCCTGTTTCTTTCTAGTTCATGTCTGATGTTACATGAACTTATCATTGATAGATAGATCTGTTTTCAAGCTAATATCAATAGAGTAGGAAGTGGTCATATCTTTTTTGTCTACAGGACTCAGCGAGGAGCAAAGGATTGGAGCGCAACTCAGAGCGTGCAGGGACAAACATCGATAAAGAGGTGCTTCTGTTCTCCTTCCTTCTCATGTGTTAGTTTGGATATATTTGAAAGGAAGTCAGTGTCCACGTTTATCATTTTCTGTCTTAGAGTTAGGGTCAAGCTCTTAGAGGCAATCTACCTGTCTGCAGGGAGATTTTCCTACAACAAATTCATTGGAAAATGCTTTCAAATCTCAGGTTTCAATGTTAAGAGACAGAGGAGGATCAAATTCAAGAGGCAACGACATAAACAACATATCTAGAAACCAAATAGATAAGTCATAACAAGAAAGGAGATCAGATCAAAATCCTCATAGATTAAGGGAAGCAGTAGCAAAAACTCACAGCCAAATCCGAGGTATGACAAATCCAAAGTTAAATGTTTTTACTGTAACAAGCTAGGTCATTATGCATGTGAATGTATGAAGAATAAGGTTGACCTTAGTATACATGACGAAATTTATTCTAACACCACTGAGAACTATGAAAAATCGTTATTCCTTGTAATGCTACTCAAGAAACTTTTTATGATATTTGGATATTAGATAGTGGATGTAGCAATCATATGACAAGAGACAAAACCTTAATTACATATCTAGATAGTTTAGTAAGAACCAAAGTCAAGCTGGGGTTATACAATATTCTAAAAGTCATGGGAAAATGAATGGTCAACATTCGGACCAAACAAGGTCAGAAAAGACACATACCAAATGTGTATTGTGCCCCAGGTTTGAAACATACTCTTATTAGTGTTGGCCAACTTACTAAAAAAGGGTATGATGTAATATTTAAGGGAAATGATTGTTTCATATATGATAAAACTCCTAGTAAGACATTTTTTTCTAGGGTGAAGATGACAAATAATTGAGTGTATCATTTTTCCATGAATTATGATAGACAAGATATCTCACTTTCCTAAAAGGCAGCATACTTGGATGATTTTTGGTTATGGCATCTCAAATTTGGTGATCTACATTTTGGTGGTCTAAAACTATTGTAGTAGAAAAATATGGTTAAAGGTTTTCCTCCCATTCAAGAGCCAACTAGTTCATGTGAGAGTTGCATTCTAGCAAAGTAGCATAGGGACAATTTTCCTAGAGGGGTGTCTTATAGAGTAAAGGCACAATTAGAGTTGGTTCATTCAAATCTATGTACTCCAATGTAGACCCAGTCACTAGGAGGAAGTTACTACTTCCTAACCTTCATAGATGATTACAATAGAAAGACTTGGGTGTAATTTCTGGCAAAGAAATAATTTTTTTTAGACAAGTTTAGAGAATTCAAGGCAATAGTGGAGAAATAAAGTGGTCATAAGATTAAAGTGTTGAAATCAGACAGAGGAGATGAATATGATTCAAATATTTTTCATGATTTTTGCAAGTAATATGGGATAAAAAAACAATTTACATCAAGGTATGAACCTCAACCAAATGGTGCAGCTGAAAGGAAAAATAAAACCATTATGAATATGGCTAGAAGCATTTTGAAAGCAAAACAATTGCCAAATGATTTTTGGGGAGAAGCAATATCTTTTTCTATTTATGTTTTGAACAGATCTCCTACTAAAAGTGTGAATAACATAGTTCCACAAAAAGCATACGCATGTATGAGTTGCAATGTAGCACACTTCAGAGTATTTGGATGTGTGGCATATGCTCGTGTTCCTAAAGAGTCGAGGACGAAGTTAGATGACAAAAGTGAAAAATGCATCTTCTTGGGTACAGTGATCAGTCCAAGGCATAAAAATTGTACAATTCATTGACAAAGAAGGTGATAATTAGCAGGGATGTTGAACTCAAAGAAGATGAAGTATGGGATGGAAGAATAGACAAGTGTATATCTATTGGAGTAGCAATACCTCAAGCAGAAGATGAAGCAGAGGAGAAGATTGCACAAGGTGGACAACAAGGTTCGCAAACTCAATCACCAATTAGAGTTAATCAAACAAGGACTCCAGGAAATTTTGTCAAAGGTGAGTCATCTAGCCTAGTTTAATCCTAATTCTCAATCAAACAATGAATATGATCCTATAATTGCCTCCCTAAGGTTTAGAAAGACTAGGAGTTTAAGAGAAATATATGAAGATGTAGATGTGCATTCAAATTTTTCATTGTTTGCTTGTCAACCCACATGTTTTGAAGAAACAATTAAAGAAGAAAATTAGGTCCAAGCAATGGACAAAGAAATTGATTCCATAGAGAAGAATGATACGCGAGATCTAGTAGAATTACCAGAAGATAAAGTTTGCATTAGTGTAAAATGGGTTTACAAAACCAAGTTTAATGAGAAAGGACAAGTTGAAAAGCACAAGGCCAGATTGGTAGAAAAAGGTTTTTCACAACATCCTGGATAGATTATGGTGAGAACTTTGCACCAATTGTAAGGTTAGTTACAATTAGAGTTTTCTTATCTATAGCAACTCAAAACATGTGGAAATTTTATCAAATGGATGTTCAGTTAGCATTCTTGAATGATATTTTATAAGAAGAAGTATATATGGAGCAACCACCAGGATATGTGATTAAAGGACATGAATACGAAGTCTACATATTGAAGAAAGCTCTATATGGGCTTAAGCAAGCTCCTAGAGCTTGGCATACCAAGATTGATTCATATTTGATCAGTGATGGATTCAGTAGAAGCAATAATGAGCCCACATTGTATACAAATGTGAATATGCAAGGTCAAATATTGATTGTTTTCTTATATGTTGATGATATGATATTCATAGGAAATCTGTCAATGGACAAGTTTAAAGCAACCATGAAACAAGAATCTGACATCACTGATTTGGGGTTAATGAGATATTTCCTTGGTATTGAAGTTCTTCAATCAGATTCAAAAAATTTTGTATTTCAAGAAAGGTATGCCATAGATGTGCTCAAGAGGTTCAGGATGATGAATTGTAAACCAAAACCAAATCCAATTGCAATATGTATAAAACTTGTCAAAGAGGATGTGAGATCCAATGTAGATCCAACTCTATTCAAGAGATTGGTTGGTAGTATCATGTATCTCACTGCCACTAGGCCAGACATTATGTATGTTGTCATCTTGATTTCCAGGTTCATGGAATCTCCAAAAGATTTGCATTGGCAAGTTGGAAAAAGAATTATGAGATATATCACTGGATAAATAGGATATGACATATATGTTCCAACGCCAGTAATGATTTCTTGATTGGATATACTCACAATGATTTTGCAGGTAGTATTGATGATAGGAAGAGTATTTCAATATATGTCTTCCATATTGATTTAGGTGTGATTTCATGGGCATCCAAAAAGCATTCCATGGACCATTTTGGCGATTTCATCAACCAAAGCTGAGTATGCAGTAACCACAACAACAACTTGTCAAGCAGTTTAGTTATGTAGAGTATTGGGTGATCTTCTACAAGGAAAAAAAGGACCAAATCCAATGTATCGTGACAACAACTCAAAACTAAGTCTGTCAAAGAACCATGTTTTCCATCATAAAAAAAAAAAGACATATTGATACTAGATATCATTTTATTAGAGAGATCGTAAACAATGGACAAATCTACTTGGAATCTTGTTGATCCGGATTATTTTTGGCACGAAATGAGAGCGGAGATATAATAAATAAATGTATAGAGATATATCAGATATCCAATAATATAGTAGAGATATAACCATAAACACAGAGATACAGTAATACACAATTTCTATTAATGAGCGAAATGTACAAAACTGTATAAATACAGATTGAAAGATTTGCTAGAATGGTGACAACTTATCTCTAAGAAGAGATGTGACAGCTACTTGCATTTGCAAGAAGATGATTGTTACAATGAGGCTCCAAAATCCTTTTTAACATAAATAAAATCCAAAAACCTAACCCCAGAAGATGAAAAGACAATAGTTTTGTGGACCCCGTTTTGGGTAGTTTGGTGTATCAACTTCCCGAATGCGTAACTTTGGCATACGATCTTTGTTTGGGGCACATGATAGCTTGTTGGAAAGGTATCGATGAGGAGATTCATTTTGGGGGCTCAATAGGAGCCTTTGGATACCATTGAGGTGATTTATCATGATAAAAAAAAATTTAGGCCCTCAAAATGGCCCTAGAAGTTTAGGAACCAAAAAACTGTGAAAATTAGTAAGTTGCCAGAAAATAGTTTTGATCCAGTTGGAATAGGTGGGTGGCCACCGATATCCACTTGGATCAATCCTATATCCTTAGGAATCAATGGTATCCATTTTGTTTAATTCCCGGGGGAGAGGAGGGAAGCGTTTGTTGAATCTAGACCTTAGTGAGATGCTTGCCTTGCTGGAGAAGTTGCGCTTCTTGGATTGTGGAAGGTTGTTGAGAACTTGATGTTGGAAGGGTTGGAAATTTTTAACCAGTCAGTCTACTTGAGATTACTATGTGAAGAAGGAATCTTTGTGCTTTGCTGCAATCTTGTCAACCTTCTTCTATTGGATAAAAGGTGCTTTGATCGAGGCCGTAGTGGTTGCAGTGTCCTTCTGTTCACCTTTTGAATAAATCGTGAAGAAGTTGAATTTCTTAGTATGAGATACTACCTTGCGACACTGTTTAGGTGGGATAGTAGTCGGAACTACCTCTGGTATCCTATAGAGATGACCCCCTAGAGTAAAAATGACACTACGGGGTCGAGACTCATAAATAGCATGACACTTTCATAGATATGGTTGGCTCAAAAGAACATCACATATATCCAGTGGGGAAACATCACATAATACCTCATCCTTGAAGGGATGGATGTCGTATGACAATCGACAGTTGGCTGACATGAAGATCTCATCCCTAGTGAAGCCACCCAATGTTGTATGGATGCAAGTGTCGTGTTGTCGACAATCCAAACTATTTAACAACCTCTATTGAGATGAGGTTCTTATGGCTTCCACTATCAATAATAAAATGCAGTGGGGTCCCCTTCACCCACCTCTATGAATGAAAAAGGCACTCCCCCTCTTCAGGATATGATGGTTCTTTTGGTTGAATTGTTGCGGTCATGACAATAGTGGGGTCTGCATCGACGATTTGTCTTCTACCAGTATTTTCTGAATCATATTATGAATCAGGTTTGGAATCCTTGTCTTTTATCTCGACCACCAATGAATATTTTGCGCGATATTAATCGGTGTTGTGGCTGGGGATTTTTTGGAAATCACACCGTTTTCCACTATCCTTCTTCGTTTTTCCGTTACCCTTATTTTATTGTGTCTTGGACTGTTTTTCTGAAGGCTGGTTGTTAGGGCGATCTTTACCATACTTTGGTTGTTGTGGATTTGCAGACCCAAAATCCCACTTGTTATGGTGCTTAAATTTCTGCTCGATTTTAACAACATATCGATAAGCAACAACCAGTGCTGAGATGCCCGAAAAATCCATTTAAGTTTGGATGTATATGTGTATAGCCACATGGTATTTCAGAACCAGATGTTTCTCAAAGTATTTGATACCTAGCTTCATGCGCAAGGTATGGAAGGTATTGGTGAGCTCTGGCACTGCTTAGCCCCTCTCTTGCCGCAGTGTGGTCCATCTCATGTACTGGTCATCATAGTTTCCAAAATGGTAATATTGTTCCTTGACCGCATCAACCAAAAAATCCCAAGTGGGCTCGACCCCATATATTCCAGACTCCTATGTGGAACTTTTCTCCCAGTAAGTTTCCCGCCAATGTTTTACATGGGGGATATCCTTAAGGAGTGCGAAGGTGATCTTTTCCCTATCAGAGAAATTATGAACAAAAAATAACCTTCTAGCATATTTAACCATTTTTCTAGGGCATCCACATCTATCTATCCTTCAAATACAGGAATATCAAAATTAACTTGTACCTTGAAAGGAGAGGTGCATCCAAAGTGGATGCTTGATGACAAGGCACATGTTGTTATCGATAGGAGTTGAAGTATGGGGGAAAAATTCTCCATCATTTCATCCCTTTGTTGTGTAAGAGCTTGCTCAAGCAACATATTAATAGAATCTTCTGCTCCGTTGTTTTTATTTTCTTCTACCATGGAGGGTTTCTTGGGCATGCAAGAGCGATTTTCCTCAAGAGATAAAAGCTCGAGACCCAACTTTCTATACTTGGACCTCATTGGGGACATGCACTAAAAAATGATCAAGAGCAGTCTGCTCTGATACCACTGATCCAAATTATTTTTGGCACGAAATGAGAGCGGAGATATAATAAAGAAATGTACAGAGATATATCAGCTATCCAATAATATAGCAGAGATATATTCAGAGATATAAACATAACCACAGAGATACAATACTACGCAATTTCTATTAATGATCGAAATGTACAAAACTATAGAAATATAGAGTGAAAGACTCGCTAGAATGGAGACAACTTATCTCTGAGAAGAGATGTGACAACTACTCACATTCACAAGAAGATGTTGTTACAATGAGGCTCCAAAGGCCTTTTTAACATAAAGAAAATCCAAAACCCTAACCCTGGAAGATGAAAATTCAACAGTTTTGTGGACCCCATTTTGGGTAGTTTGTTGTATCAACTTCCCGAGGGTGTAACTTTGGTATATGATCTCCGTTTGGGGCACACAATAACTAGTTGGAAAGGTATCGATGATGAAATTCATTTTGGGGGATCGATCAAAGCCTTTGGATTTACTTGAGGTGTTTTATCATGAGAAAATGTTTTTTAGGCCCTCAAAATGGCCCCAGAAGTTTAGGAACCAAAAAACTGCTAAAAATATTAAGTTTCCAAAACACTGTTTTGAGCTAGTTGGAATAGGTGGGTGGTCACCGATATCCACCTGGATCACTTGTAGATCAAAAGATCAATTTGTTGACATATTTACAAAGCCATTGGAAAAAGATGTGTTTGAGTTTCATAGACATAATTTAGGTGTTGTAAACTCTAAATCATTTAACAATAGTAATTAAGAAGGAGTGTTATAGAATATAATTACTCCCGTAGTTATTTTTAGAAAGTTTTAATTTTAAACTTTAAAAGAGAGTTTTAGTGAGTTGAAGAAATCTCTAGAAGAGCCAACTTCTCAATTTTATATTATTAATAAATTTGGTTTATTTAAAGAAGCAATGAATAAATGAAGTCTCCTTCATGAACATGTTCAAGGCGTTGAGTGATAGACTCTAAGGTGGCAGGAAATAATACTTTCGCAATGAGATCGCTAGCAATTTTTGCATGCCCTAAAAAGTCCCCTTCTCAAGTCTAACGATATCATGTGAAGATGAAGTATCCTCAATAGCTTGATATGATGAAGGATCCTCAATTATATGTGACGATGAAGGAGCCTCAATTGCATGTGATGATGAAAAACCCTCCATTACCTGTGATGATGAACGAACATCAATTGCTAATGATAGGTTTTGCACAAGGGTCAATTCTCTCAGATCCTCCAATTGCAACACATTGACTATATTTTCCATTCCGAATACAATTCCTTTAATGTCTGTAAAGAGATTAGCTTCGTTATTCCCATAGGTAATGATTCCATATTTTTGCAGCGCTTCACATTGATATGTAGCATAATTTGTGCTTACCTATTCCTGAATGTAGCCTTCTCAGACATTATCATCAACTAACATCCAAAAACTTGGTACCAAAGATCACTCAAGGAACTTGGCAGCGTCACGATGTTTGTCTGGGATAAATTAAGGAACTTCAAATGCTTTAAGTTGCTAATAGATCTTGGTAATGATTTGATGGAAGTCTGACTTAAATCTAACCCAACCAAATATTTCAGCTTATTGAAGAAACTTGTAGAAATCTGTGCCAGGGGGATATTATTCCATAACACTAGAGTTTGGAGCTCTAGGCATTGAATGACATATTTGATTATTTTTATATTGTTTTTAACCAATAAAATTTTGGGCATATTTCCAGGAAGTCATTTGCGGGGAATTCTTCCAATTTTTCTCTCGGCTTTAACAAACATTTAGTTCTAGCCTGAGATTCAGAAAGAGATAAATCATGCAAAAAATCACGAATTCTAAAAAAATTTATTCTCGCATCTCCGCCAACTTTTGAAACTTCCAAAAAGCATCAATCAACAAGTTCCTGAATGTAAGAGAGTCCTATATCATATGCCTCTGTTTCTATTGGGGTAGAAACAAAGCCTTCAACAATCCACAAATATACTAAATATGAAATAACCGATGCCTAGTTTTTAGGCATTCCATCGACATCTGGACGATTGATGAACTCGATATGTAAACTTTGAAACCACCAAGAGATCTATTTACCTTGCCACGTTTTCTGCTGTGCGCCTCCTCAATAATGTTGCTAGGTATTATTTAAAGACTATAGTTTTTGTTCTTATTAGTGAGTAGCGGTCAAAGATTTTGTTTTGGTTATTCTATTACAAATTTTTTGTTGTTGTCAAGTTTGTTTTATCAGTCCTGCAAATTTTTATATGAAACAGATTTTGGTTAATTGGTGTTATAGTGTTGTGTATAATGTTCAAAGTGCTGCTATTTTTTTTTTATTAAAAACAAAGCATAAAAAGACATTTTTTTTTTAAACCATAGAGCATTTTTTTTCTTTTGGGAATTTTCTAACTACAAACATTCCGAGTTTGTTGGAAGTGATGTTGTATTTTCATATAAATCCTTTTATACTCGAAAATTTCATTTGCTATAGCAGGTTGATTACAACATTTTTTTAAATTTTGGAGAAGGAGAAAATGTCCCAAAATTCAAATGTTGTGCAATACCATATTCCTCTTTTTAGTGGGGAAAATTATGAGTATTGGTGTGTGAAAATGATAAATTTTCTCATCTCAAAAGATTTATGGGTTCTTGTTTTTGTAGGTTACACAGAGCCAGTTGATCAAGCTTCCTACAATTCTCTCTATTTTGATCAAAAGACATAATTGAAGGAGAATAGAAAAATGGATGCCAAATCTCTTTTCATACTTCAAACTGGAGTTGACATCACAGTGTTTCCAAAGATTGCAAAATGTAGTAAGTGTAAATGTGTTGAACATGCATAGAATAAATCTAGCTAGGAATTGACATACATAGTTGCAGAGAAAATATGAGAAAAGAGAAGCAAGAAAGAAAGAATGGAAGAATGGAAGAATTCTCATTAACCAAATGAATGAATCATAATTTCCACATGATATACTATGTATAACTCAACTAATGCGCATTGGAGGAGAAGAAAATGTGCCATGGTGGTCTAGAGTGATCTAAACACACACCAACATTTACGAGAGTAAAATGCCACCTAGTCTAGTCTCTCAGGAAGAAATGCCACCTAGTCTGAGTTAACTAGTCTCTCAGTCTTCAGTTGACTGACTAAAACAGAGTGAAGTGAGGAGGAGATCAGGGAATCATGAGTAATGAACTAGTCTGGTGATGATCCCAAGGACAATGCACATTAGCTGGTGATGATCCCAGTACTGCATGGTGATAATCCCAATGTGGCATATAGACTCCACTCAACTGATCAAAATAAAGTGTGAACTGAAGAGAATATTCCCCATAAAATATAGGAGACTGAATAATGACTAATATGTAGAGGGAAAACCTTAGGAAAAATAAATCCTAGGTGTATGTGAAGTATCTCCAACATCCCCCCTGAACATCACTATGGTGAAAATAAAGAATGAGTCCTGAAAACAAGGCCATGTTAGGTACCCAAATACAAAAGATACACTGAAATAAATGAGGAAAGAGGGAAAACCTCATGGGACCCCCCCCCCTCCCTCAAAGTACAATGTATGTAAAAATAAGAACTGATAGTTGCTAGAAAACTATGTCCTTCACTCCAAGACGACTGCGCAAAGAATGAAACTTCTGCTCAATGAAGATCTTGGTGAAGATGTCTGCAATCTATTCTGCTGAAGGACACAATTGAATTTCGATGATCCCCTCGTGTAATAAGTCTCGGATGTAGTGCATGTGAATCTCGATGTGCTTCATTTTCTGCCTCTGAACTAGATCTTTGCAGAACTTCAGAGTGCTCTGCTTGTCACACCAGATGAGGATCGATTGATGAAACTGAATTCCCAACTCAATGAGAAAATGTTGTAGCCACATAGCCTGAATGGTTATGTTAACTACCTCTTTGTACTCTAATTCGACTGAAGATAGATCAATAACAAACTTCTTCTTTCTCGACCAACATATAGGTAGAGAACCAAGACTGAGTGAGTAATTAGATGTGGACTTGCCATCAATGCTATTGCCAGCCCAGTCAGAATCAATGAACCCGTTGAGATCTAATGTAGATTTTGATGAATAATGAATCCCAAAGGTGATGGTGCCCTGTACGTATTGAAGGATACACTTTGAAGCCTTCCAATGTAGCTCATGCGGCTCATGCATGAACCTGGAGACTGCTCCCACTGCATAGGAGAGGTCTGGTATGGATTGTGTGAGATACAAAAAGCTCCCCATTAGTTTTCTGTACAATGTGTTGTCAACCAGTGGAGTTTCCCCACCATCCTCAAGTCTGACTCATGATAGGAAAGAATTCAGGGCAAACTTGATGTCTGTCATGTGAAATCTCTCAAGGAGATCTCATGCATACTTGGTTTGAGACAGTTTGATGCATGATGCATCCTAACTAATATCGATTCCAAGGAAGAAATGTATCAGACCCATTTATGTCAGCAAGAACCTATCATGCAGAATCCTCTTGACTGCAACAATCGCTAAAGTCGAGCAACTAGTGATCAACAAATCATAAACATACAGAACTAGGAGTAGAAGTGAATCATCCGTCTTGAGAATGTAAACATTCGGGTTTGATTTAAAACGTACAAAGTTCTGTGATAGCTAGTAGGAGTCCATCTTGGCATACTATGCCCTTGGAGCTTGCGTGAGCCATAAAGAGACTTATTCAGTCAACATACCAACGATGAATCCTACAAAAATCCCTAGGGATGCTCCATATAGATCTCCTCAGAGATATCTCCGTGAAGAAATGCATTCTTCACGTCCATCTGATGGACTTCCCATCCTTTGGCTACCACAATGGAAAGTGCCAAATGTATGGAATCCATCTTTACTACTGGGGAGAAGGTCTCATCATCGTCAATGCCAAGCACCTGCTGAAAGCATTTAGAAACTAGCATGGCTTTGTATCTACTAATATGTTCATCCATTGCGCTCTTAGTCCTGTAAACCCATCTACACCTGAAAATGTTTCTTCCTGAAGGAAGGGGAACCAGATCGCAAGTTTGGTTCTCGAGGAGGGAGTTGTACTCCTCCTGCATAGCATATTCCCAAAAGGGATTTCCAGCAACCTCACCATAAGAATGTGGATCTAATGAATGAACTAAGAAAAGATGTCTGGGTTGCATCGATTCACTGGTAGTGACTACAAGAAGAGGCTCCCTAAAATCAGATCAAGTACTCCTAGTATCAGCTGGATCACCAACAAGATCCCCTGCATCCTGAAGCATAGTCTGGGCCCACTTAGGCCTCTACTTTGGATCTACATCTACATTTGGATGCATTGACTTTGCATTTGAATGTACTGACTCTGTATTTGGATCATATGAATCCTATGAATCATAACTCTCATCTGAAGAAGAGTTGGCATGTGCATGCATATCATCTCTGGTAGGTGGAAGAACAAAAATGTTTTCATGTGGCTGCTGAGGTACATGTGAGACACTTTCCTCGAAATTGACACTACGCTCAATGATGAGATGATTAGAGGAAAGATAAATGAGTATGTATCCCTTCACAACGTCAGGGTATCCAATAAATATACACTTTATGCTCTGTGGATCAAGTTCCTTCCTTTTCTCAAAGGGAATCCTGGCCCATGCATGTGAACTGAAAATGCAGAAGGGGTCACTTCTGGTTTGAGGCTGCTCCAAGCTTCGTAGGGGGTCTTTTCCTTGATAGATCTATGGGGATATCTGTTTTGGATGTAGATTGCACAAGTAAGTGCTTCATCCCATAATCTCTGTGGTAGTGACTTTGCATGTAACATGCAAGATTCCATCTCTTTTAGAGATCTATTTTTCTGCTCAACAACTTTGTTTTGTTGTGGAGTTTAGGGAACCGTCTGCTGCAACTGAATCCCTTCCTCATGAAAAATATTTGTATCTCATGGTTGACATACTCTCCCCTGTTATCTGTCCAGAGGACATTGATTTTCTTTCTTCACTGTGTCTCAACAAGGGCTTTGAAATCTTTTAGGTGTTGAAAGACCTCTGATTTTTGCCTCAGAAAGAAAATCCATGTGAAGCATGATAAATCATAAAAACAAATGAGCACGTACCTTGGTTTTACAATTGATGGATGTGGAAAATGGACCATGGGGTCACAATGAATCAGATATAAAGGAGGGGAAGCGTTCTGAGTCTTTCCTTTGTCGAATTTCTCTTGAGGGTGTTTTCCAAGAGCACATCCCTCACAAATTCCTTTGGAGAAGTGGATGTCGGGTAGACCATCAACCATTCCTCGCTTTCTAAGCTGTTGCATATATCTGAAATTTAAATGCCCAAACCTTTCGTGCCATATCATTTTGCTTTCATCAACATGGGTAAACAATAATGTAGAATCTTGTTTAATAAATTCATAGAATGTGTAGAGTCTAGATTGATGATTTACCTCACTGGTAGCAAACCTGGAATTGGTTTGCATGTCATAGATATCCCATCAGGTGTGAATATGAATCTCTTTTCGGTGCTCTAGTTTTCATTTGATACATGGAGAGAATATTGATGGAAAGTTTGGGAACGTGTAGCACATTCTCGAAGTTTCCGTTTATGAGTTCAATTCTTCCTTTGTCGGTGACCTCGACTGGAGAGTTGTCCCCCATTGGAATAGGAGGACCTTTGCATGCATCCAATGAAGAATAGACTTCTTTTTTGGCAGCCATGTGGTGTGATGCTCCTGAATCTATAATCCAATCATCGGGAGAGGAGTTGATGGCAATCAAAGCATGGCTAGAATTTCCTTTCTTGGGATTCTGATCTTCTAGCTTCTTCTTCTTGACACCCTTGGGGATGCGATCTTGAAGGTTGTTTTGCTGAAGTATTTGGGTCATTATATCTTTATGTTTCTGAATACAAGCAGATTTTGGATGGAATCTTTTATGGCAATAAGTTCATTTCTCCCCTTTTCTTCCCTTTCCACCTTTGGATCCGGAGGCATCATTGAAGGGTTTTGAGTACCCTTCCTTCTTCATATTTGCATGTGCTTTCCTTTTGTCTTTGTATTTATATTTTTGATATTGATGACCACTTCCATCTTGCATAGTAAGTGCATGCGCCTTTAGGCCTTTGATTTTTCCCATGTTGATGAGCTTGTTCTGCTCTTGTGTCAGAGATTCGATAAGTCCTCAAGAGAGGGCATATTCCAGGTGGCTAGAGGTGAATCTAACTAAATGAAATGTGGATACGAACACTGAGTATTCTAGACCAAGTTTGGAGAGAATGGTGAGAACCATTTTTTTCTCCTCCTTATATTTATCAACCCCGCAAGACTTGAGTTGCAACAACAAATCCCTATATTTGGTAAAGAAATCTTGGAGATTGTCGAAGCTTTTTGGATCTAATGTGAGAAATTCCACCTCAATCATGTGTCCCTTCATCTCTTCCCGTTTTTCCAAAAATCCCTTCCATGGTGGTCCAGAATTCATTGGGGGTTTTATAGGAGGATATGTGAAAGAGGAGTTCAGGAGAAATGAGACTGCAAATTGTTATGAACGCTTCATCCATTCAATTTAGATACTTGGATTTTTCTATGGCTGATGTTGGTTCTGCTTCTTTGTTCATGGTTAAACCATACAATCCTCTTCTTCGAAGATGGATTATCATCTTCTCCTTCCATGCAAAGGAATTGTATGGTGTAAGAATGAATTCTTTTGAAAATTCCATTTTTTAGTTGTCTTCAATCTTTAGTACTTGCAAAAATAATTTGGTGTGTATTTTCCCTAGTAGTCCGTCGACTCTAATACCATGTAAATGTGTTGAAACTGCACAAAATAGATTTATCTGGGAATTGACATACACATTTGCAGAGAAAATAGAAGCATGAGAGAAAGAATGGAAGAATTCTTATTAACCAAATGAATGAATGATAATTTACACATGATATGCTATGTATAACTCAAATAATGCGCAATGGAGGAGAAGCCAATCTTCCATAGTGGTGGTCTATAGTGATCTGAAAACACACCAACAATTACAGGAGTAAACTGCCACCTAGTCTAGTCTCTCAGGCAGTTACGGGAGTGAATTGCCACCTAGTCTAGTCTCTCAGGCAGTTATGGGAGTGAACTGCCACCTAGTTTGAGTTAACTAGTCTCTCAGTCTTTAGTTAACTGTCTGAAACATAATGAAGTGAGGAGGATATCAGGGAATCATGAGTAATGCGCTAGTTTGGTGATGATACCAAGGACAATTTGCATTAGTTGGTGATGATCCCAATGCGGCTTGGTGATAATCCTAATGTGGCATCTAGACTCCACTCAACCGATCAAACTGAAGTGTGAATTGGAGAGAATATTCTCCCTAAAATATAGGAGACTGAATAATGACTAATAAACTGATCCAGATGGATTTTGGTGGCCTCCCACCTATTCCAACTGGCTCATTTTGGCAGTTTTCCAGTTTGGTAGTTTTTTCCTAGTTTTTCGGGTCCCTGACTTCTGGAGCCGTTTTGAGGCCCTAAACAATTTTTTTAGGGCTTGCCACAGTCAAACTAGAGATGTAGTTAGAGTCTGAAAACAACATGGGTATTCCTCGAATACAAATTTATAATGGGATATCATGTACCTAAAACGAAGATCGTATGCAAAAGTTATGACCCTGGGAAGTTGATGTACTAGCTTACCCCAACGGGGCCCACATGACTTTTGGAGATTCATATCCTAGGGCTATGTTTTTGGATGTATAGGGTTTTGGCATTCATGTTTATTGTAAAAAATTCTTGGAGAGCCTCATTGTAACCATCTTCTTGCAAATGAGCGCAACCAACACATCTCTTCTCAGAGATAAGCCATCACCATTCTAGCAAGCTTGTTTTCTACTGCATTTTACAGTTTCAACACATTTTTTTATTGAATAGAAACTAGTTTTACTGTATCTATGTTATTGCATATCTTTATTCTTGTGTCTCTATGTTAAGAATAATAATAATCTGTATTAATTTTTGTTCTTCTCATAAAATCTAGATCAGTGGTATCAAAGTGGTCTGCTCCTTGTCGTTCTTAATGCATGTCCTTGACGGGGTCAGGGTACAAAGAATTGGGTCTCGAGCTTGTTTCTCTTGAAGAAAATAGCTCTCGCACACCCAAGAGACCTCTCATGGTGGAAGAAAATAAAGACGACAAGACAAGAGATCCTTTCAAAATGTTGCTCGAGGAAGCCCTAACGCAATAGAGGAACGAAATGATTGGATAGTTTTGTGCAAATCCTTCGATGACTACCAACACATATTCCTCAAACGGAGGCACCACCCCCTTCAAGGTACAAATAAACTTTTATATTCCCATATTTGAAGGTCAAATATATGCATGTGTTATAGACAAATGGTTAAATATGATAGAAGGGTATTTTTCTGTCCATAACTTTTTGAACAGAGAAAATATTATGTTTGCGCTCCTCAAAGTCGTCCCCCATGTCAAATATTGGTGGGAGAATTTCTGTGAGAAAAGGGGAACAAAGGAACCCTCATTATTTATAGTCGTGGTCACCTGAGAGTCCTTCAGGGACACTATAAAGGAAAAATACTACCCAGTTGGAAGTTATGATGACTTGTATACAAAATGGACCACACTGCGGCAAGAAAGAGACCAAGTAGTGCAAGAGTTCAAAAATATCTTCCATACCTTGTGCACCAAGCTAGGTATCAAAGATTCTGAGTGATATCTGGTGCTCAAGTATAGTAGTGGTTTGCATAGATAAATATAGGTCGAAATGGAGTTTTTGGACATCTCGTCCTTGGGCGCGGCCTATCGATATGCCGCCAAAATTGAGCAAAAGCTTAAACCAAAGACGCAACAATTTGGGCCTGGGAACCCTTCACATTAGAAGCAATTAAAGGGAAGATCCAACCCATAGAAAAAAGGATAGAGAAAAGACAAACAACCTCAGTAAAACCAATCTAGGATGCAAGAAAAGAAGGACACCAGAAAGACAAAGAAAGATATCGGGAAGTGGTGCAACTTCCATAAGAGCCCCTGGAATAACAATGTTGATTGTCACTCCAAGCAATCCCTGGCGGATAAGGTGAAATACTATGAGTCAGATGCAGGTTCCGAATCTAAGTCAAAACTAGAAAGGGGGAGATAGATCAATTATGTGGAACCCAGTGCCAATGTTGCTACCACCAAGGTCTATCCTGATGAACCAGATGAGCCAAAAGAAGGAGAGTGCCTCTTTCATTCACAGATGTGGGTAAAAGGCACCCCACTACACTTTATCATTGATAGCAGTAGCCAAAATAACCTAATCTCAGAAGAGGTTGTCAAGTGTCTAGCCCTGCTGACAACGTCACACCCACAACCCTACACCATTGGATGGCTCCGCCAAGGAAGCAATCTCTGTATCAACCAACAATTCTTCCTGTCGTACAACATCAAGCCCTTCAAAGATGAGGTATTGTGTGATGTTTCTCCTCTCAAAGTTTGTAATGTTATTTTGGGCCAACCTTATTTATCGAAATGTCATGCTGTATATGAGTCTAGGCATCGTAGTGTTATTATTAATTTGAACATGAAATTATACAGGATACCCGAGGCAGTTCCACCTAGTGCTATTTCTTTGGTCTCTTCCAAGCAATGCAGGAAGGTCATCTCTTAGACCAGGAAGTTTGTCTTCTTTGTGATTCACTCTTAGAGTGAGAGAAATATTGCATCCACATCCAAGGCCTTCGCGGTTGACCTCTCCACACAACAAAAGCAAGTGGACAAGGTCATGGATGAATACAAAAATATATTCTCCTCACCTATCGGGGTACCTCTACACTGTCAGGTCAAGCATCCCATTGATCTGACCCTCGACACACCACTACCCAATGGGATAGTCTATCGCTTCTCTCTGTTAGAGAATGAGGATATCAAGTGACAGATCCAAGAACTGCTCCACAAGGGGCACATCCATCCCAACTCATCTCTTTGTGGGAGCCTAATCGTGATGGTGCAGAAGAAAGATGGGACCTGGTGACTCTGCATTGATTACTGGGCCCTAAATAAAATCATAGTCAAGAACCGGTACCTGATTCCTAGAATCGACAACATCCTTGATCAGATCAAGGGGGGAAAATACTTTAGTAAGATTGATCTGAAGTATGGCTACCACCAGGTTCCCATAGAACAGATAGATGTATGGAAGAAACCCTTCAGGTAAAAATATGGTCTTTTTCAATGGCTAGTCATGCCCTTTGGTTTGACAAATGCTCCAATACCTTTCATGAGGATGATGGACAATATCCTGTGACATTTCACCAATACTTTTGTAGTGGTGTATCTAGATGACATCCTCATCTACAACAAGACATGGGCGTAAGACTTGCAACACATTCAACAGGTTCTACACACCCTGCGACAACACAAGCTATATGCGAACTTGGAAAAATGCTCCTTAGACATGAACAAGGTCTAATACCTAGGCTACATCATGGATCAACATGGTGTGTATGTGGATCCAACCAAAATCTAGGTCATCCATGACTGGCCAGCCCCAACCACACTCACTGAGCTTCGAAGCTTCTTAGGCCTTGCCAATTTCTATTGCAGGTTCATGTTGGGATTCTCCCATATTGCATGGGCCCTCAGCCAACTAACTAGTGGTGGTGGTAAGGAAAAATTTGTGTGGGGCCTGTCCCAACAACAAGCATTCAATGATTTAAAGCAACACTTGTGCTCAGCCCTAGTACTTTCATTACCAGACCTGCAACAACCCTTTGAGATCGAGACAAATGCTTCAGACTATGCTGTGGGCACAACTCTCACTCAGCATGGCAACCCCGTGGCCTATCATAGTGAGACACTATCAGATTTTGTCTATAAGTACCCTACTTACGACAAAGAAATGTACTCCATTGTGCAAGCCTGCCACCCATGGAGACATTACATTCTCAGGAAGGAGACAATCATCCACACAGATCATAAACCACTGTAGTTCATGCGACATAGTGAAAAGTGTAGAATGAGCACCATCAGAAGTGTTCCTCATACTTGCAGCAGTTCCACCTCAACATCAAGTATAAAACAAGTAGTACCAATCGAGTCGTTGATTTCCTCAGTTGACCTCCAGCCGCGACACTTACCACAGTGCTAGACTCTTGCAGCCATGAGACCTCCAGATGGCCCAACCTCTATGAGATAGACCCTGACTTACCTACCACATACCAAATGTTGGGCGCAAACTCAATTGTTGTTAATTTCCATCTTTAGGATGGGATATTGTGCCGACTGGGCCATTTTTGCGTTCCAACAAGCGAGTGAGGGAAGATGATTTGGGAATCCCACTACAGTCGAGTGGAAGGACACTTCGACATTGAAAAGAAAGTGGAAGTTCTGTAGAAACATTTCTACTGGCCGAAACTTCGATAGGATGTCAACAAGTATATCAGGTCCTGAACTGCCTGTGCTATTTCCAAACCAAACACTAAGAAATAGGGTCTGTACACCCCCCCTTCCTACTCTTGATAGGTTATGGGAATCCATCTCAATGGACTACATGTCGGGCCTTCCTTCCACCAAGGGGGGTAATGAATGTGTCTTTGTGGTTGTTGATCATTTTTCCAAGCTGGTGATCTTGGCTGCCTAGAAGAAGAGAATCACAATAGGGGCCACTACCAAACTCTTCTTTGAATGAGTTTAGGTACATTTTGGAATACCACAAACTATTGTCTCAGATCGGGATAGTCAGTTCCTCAGCACATTCTGGTCTGGTCACTGCTAGACACCACGCTCACCAAGTCCACTGCCTTCCACCCCCAGACAAATGGCCAAACTGAGGTCGTCAATCAGATGATAATGCATATCCTGTGCATGTACAATTCCAAGCACCCCCGCACATGGGATGAGAGTTTTCCCTGTGTTCAACATAGCTACAACAGATCCCTACACAGCTCAATCGACCACAACCCCTTTCAGGCTGGGTTGGGATTCCAACCATTGGGTCCCATGGATGTTGCACTACCTCTTGCGACCACCTCAACCGATTCATCACCTGCTCCAACTGAAGCTAACAAAGCCTCCCGATTCATTGATTGGATCCAACACATCTTCCAATAGGTTCAAGATATTTTACAAAAGTCCAATTCCAAGTACAAGCAGCGCCATGATCAACACCAGGTGCCACACAAGTTTCAGGTGGGAGAAAAAGTGTGGTTACACTTACAGAAAGAATGCCTTATAGGGCCCCATCAAAATATTTTCCCACTTCATTATGGCCCTTACACCATCACCAAGGCTATGGGTGACAATGCTTTTGAGCTCAACATTCCTCCTTTCCTTGGCCTGCACCCAATGTTCAACATGGATCTCCTTCGACCATACTTCCCACCATTGTCGGACATCTCAGAGATAGTAGAACAATTGACAACAACATATATCAACCCTGACTACATGCATCAAGAATCCAATGATCATATTTTGGACACACAGGTCAAGGGCACTTGCCAATAAAGGATCCAACTTTATCGAGTTGTCAAAGTAGGGCAGCTCCTGCAGCAAGGTAAGTGGCTCACACGGGGCCAAATTCAATAGAAATTTCCTCATCTAATGGGGACACTCAACACAATGGACACCATTGATTCCTAAGGGGGGAGTATTGATCCATATGGATGTCGGTGGCCTCCCACCTATTCCAATTGGCTCATTTTGGTATTTTTCCAGTTTGGCAGTTTTTTCCTAGTTTTTGGGTCCCTGACTTTTGGGGCCATTTTGAGGCCCTAAACAACGTTTTTAGGGCTCGCCACAGTTAGACTATAGAAAAAGTTTGAGTTTGATGGAAAATTGTGTATTCCTCGAATAGACCTTTCCAACGAGCTATCGTGCGGCTAAAACAAAGATCGTATGCAAAAGTTATGACCCCAAGAAGTTGTTGTACTAGCTTACCCCAACGGGGTCCACATGAATTTTGGTGATTCATTTCCTAGGGTTAGGTTTTTGGATGTATAGGGTTTTGGAATTCATGTTTATTATAAAAAAGGCTTAGAGAGCCTCATTGTAACCATCTTCTCACGAATGAGTGCAACCGACACATCTCTTCTCAGAGATAATCCACCACCATTCTAGCAAGCTTGTTTTCCATTGCATTTTACAGTTTCAACACATTTTCTTATTGAATAGAAACTTGTTTTACTGTATCTCTATTATTGCATCTCTTTTATTCTTGTGTCTCTATGTTAAGAATAATAATAATCTGTATTCATTTTCATTTTTCTCATAAAATCCGGATCATAAACATAAGGAAAACCTTAGGAAAAAGAAATCCTAGGTGTGTGTGAAGTATCTCCAACAGTAAGTCCCATGATGGTTGGGAAACCTTGGAGAAGGAATACAAGGGATCTATCAAGGTAAAATTTGTCAAAATCCAAATGCTGAGAAGAGATTTTGAATCTCTTACTATGAAAGAAAATTAGAGTGTTGAATCTTTTATTACTAGAGTTCAAAATATTGTGAATGTTATTCATGCTATAACCCTTCACTATTGTTATAGTGGATTCAAGGGATTTATCAAAACTAACCTTGGTTGATATGTTTGGAAGCCTTCAAGTACATGAAGACATGTTAAAAAAGAATGAGGAAGCTCAAGATCAATCTTTCCAAAGCAATTTGAAGGTTTACAAAAAGAAGAAACAATGTTTTGTTAAGGTTTAAGCTATTATTAGAGTTCTTTGCATTTCACTAGATAACAATAGCATAAGATAGGATCACTGAGAAATACACAATCACAAGAGACACATCATTTATCTTGGGAAACCCTCATGGGGGAGAAAACCCAACAAAACTTCCTTATTATAGATAGCCAATACAATGCCAAGAGATAACTCAAACAAATACAAAAATTCCTCTCCCAAGAATGCGCCTCTGTCTCTCTCTCTCTCTCTCTCTCTCTCTCTCTCTCTCTCTCTCTCTCTTCTCCAACTACAACTCTGAAACTTGCTTCTCAATGAACAAGTGAGTGTGTATCAAAATGAGATGCCAGCCTCCTTATTTATACAACTATGGCACGTGTGGATGGAGGTGTCTCTTCACTGGCAGGGTCGACTTCTTCTTCAGGGTGGTTATAACCACCATTAATATATTCTGGGGCCGACTTCTTATTCTTCCTATTACAATTATGTTTTGAACAATCTGCAAAAGGGTGGTCTTTTACAATAGCCGACATGATCAATCCGCAATAGGGGATTGATCTAATGAATAATACAACAATAATAATTAGAATACACTTTGAAGTTACATTATTTCAACACTCCCCCTTAACAAGAAGGGTATTCTACAACAACATTAGGTGAGAGAGAGGAAAACATCATCAACAACATCAGGTGGGTGAGAGGAAAACATCATCAATATCATCTTGGAACACTTACTGGTGTATATATAAATCATCAAAATTTTTTCTCATCATCAACACAACATAGAGGCTGGAGCATCATCAATATAACATGGAGTTGGAGTAGCATCATCATCCTCATCGGTATGAGGCTAAGGTAACATCATCATCATATTCAACATTAAAGATGAAATAATATCATCATCATCATCTTTAGCAAGGACTCAGGAGCTGAAGTGGCATCATCATCATCATCATCATCTTCAACAAGAGGCTGAAGTGGCATCATCATCATCATCTTCAGCAATAGGCTGAAGTGGCATCATCATCATCATCTTCAGCAAGAGGCTGAAGTGTCATCATCATCATCAACTGCATCGACATGGATTAGTATAACACTAATACATCTTCATCATCAATAACAGTACAAGGTTGATACAACATCAAAAGCAACAATATCACAACACAAAGGCTGGAAACATGTCATCACAACACGAGGCTGACAACACAACATGAGGCTGGAAACACATCATCACAACACGAGGTTGGCACATCATCACAAAAATTAGGCTGGCACATCATCACAACAATTAAGCTAGCACACCACACATCAATTAAGATGGAAAACACCACACAACAATTAAGCTGGAAACACCACAACAATTAAGCTGGAATCACAACACAACAATTAAGCTGGAATCACAACACATCAATTAAGCTGGAATCAAAACACAACAATTAAGATGGAAGCACAATACTAGACTGGCTTTACGTCACAACAATTAAGATGGAAGAACAATACTAGGTTGGCATATCTCAACACAACAATTAAGCTAGAAGAACAGTACTAGACTGGCTTTACGTCACAATAATTAAGCTGGAAGCATAGTACTAGGTTGGCATATCTCAACACAAAAATTAAGCTAGAAGCACAGTACTAGACTGGATTTACATCACAACAATTAATTTGGAAGCACAGTATTAGGCTGGCATATCTCAACACAACAATTAATCTAGAAGCACAATACTAGACTGTATTTACATCACAACAATTAAGCTGGAAGAACAGTACTAGGCTGGCATATCTCAACACAACACTACTCCCCCTTTCGAGGGAGGTCCTTTCAGACTATACCAATCTTATCTTGAAAGTGTTCAAACTTTACATGAGATAGAGGCTTGTTCAACACATCGACAACCTGTTCATCTGTGCTAACATATTGGAGTTTTATGGCTCCTCTCTGCACCATGTCACAGATGTAATGATATTGGATCTCTATGTTCTTCGACTTGTCATGAAATACATGATTCTCTGTCATCTTTATGCAGCTTTGTTTTTCACATAGGATCATGGTTGCTTCCATCTCTAGTTTGAATAGACCGATCAACAACTTTCGAAGCCACATAGCTTCACAACTGGTAGAACACACAACAATGTATTCTGCTTCCGCTGTATTGAGAGCAATGTTGGATTGCTTCCTACTCTTCCATGAGATCATGGATGATCCCAAAATGAAACAACATCTTGAAGTGCTCTTCCTGTCAGAGACACTTCCAACCCAATTTGAATCAATGTACCCACTCAGTGTGAAATCATGATCTCCATCATAGCCGAGACCACAATCTAATGTACCCTTAAGGTACCTCATCACATGTTTTGTAGAAACTAGGTGAACATATCTGGGTTCTACCAAAAACTGACTCAAGGTGTTCACGACAATACAGATATCTGGTCTGGCGTTTGTCAGGTACATCAGCGATCTAATGATCTATCTATATAGTGTGGCATTAATCAATTCTGATGAAGTGTCGACCAATAGCTTCATCTTCGTTTCCATGGGTGTATTCATGGACTTGCACTCCAACATGTCGAATCTCTTCAGGATTTCAACTGCATACTTCCCTTGGTTAAGGAAGATTCTCTCTGGACTCTGTCATACTTCAAGACTTAAGAAATAATGCATTAGGCCAAGGTCTTTCATCTCAAATTCTGCGGTGAGCTTCTTCTTACATTTGGTGATGAGATTTTCTTCTCCAGTTAATAATAAGTCACCCACATACATTAGCAATATCACCGATTCATCGTTCATAACCTTGAAGTAGAGGTTAGAATCAACTTTACTCTTGGTAGAGCCCAAGCTCGTTAGGAAACTATCAATTCTGCCATATCAAGCTCTAGGAGCTTGCTTCAACACGAACAAATCCTTCTTCAACTAGTAGACATGAGTATTTCTATATTCAATCTTCAAATCAATTTTCTCATTACATTGTACCAATCTGGTACACTTTCTCAGCTGCAATTCAATCTGCACAATCATATGCTATCTTTATGTGCTTTCTATAAGGCACTATCTGTCTCATTGTCTGGGAGTATGTCTTCTACTCTCTCTGCAACTATTCCTTCTGGAATCTAGGACTCTGCACTTGTAGCTGCTTTGAGGCTGAGAATGACTGCTTCATTCTCACTATGGCTGCTAAAATATGAGAGTAACTCCTTTTATTTTATCACGACAACAGTTTCATCTGAAACTGAGAGTAGCTCAATAACTGAAACTGAGGATATCTCTTCTTCTTTCATGGGGGTAATGCTATCATAGTCATGTATCCATGACCCAATTGATGTACTGCACCAACTTCCACTCAATTTTTTAAATATGGGGATTGCTCCCCCTGCATCTCATACTATATATGAATCATGGTTATAAATACTGGAACTATTTCTTCAATAAGTATCTCGTCATAGTTTTCTCCCCTTTGCTAGGAGAATCCTCTGGACATACATTAGGCTTTGTACATCTGCAACATGTTTGATCTGTATAGATCAATATTGGAAGTCAATACTGACCTCTCTTCTAGTCTCATGGAAGAATCCATATCCTAGTCTTTCTGACTGGCTTCCTTCTTTGTCACTGAAACAAGGGAATCTTCGTAGGAGATTTCATATCTTCTAGAAGTTTCTGAAGCTACGATCTAGTCTTCTCATGACATCTGTCTTCCAGTCTTGGAATTTGTCTCTTCATCTGATCCTTTCTGAGATCAGGCTTACTCTCGATTTCTTCTGAGTCTACAAGGACTTCATCAACTCTTACAGGGTATACTTGGTGTTTCATACCAATTCTAAATATGAAAGACTGAGTTGGGCTTCAAACGAGGTCTTCTTCCCGTTCTAATGTTCGGTCATCTTTGGAGCCTTCTGCTCCTTTTGATTAATCTTCATATGAGATACTCTGAATCTCAAGAGATAGCTTTCTTCTTCATCTTCTTTGGTACATGAGTGTATATGGTCATGTCCATAGTCTGCTTCATGTCTCATCTAATATGTTTCCTTCTACAACCTTCACTATAGATTTCTCAAGGTTATCACCTGTGACCTGAAACAAGGTCAACAAAACATCAAGCAAGAATAATATCCTTTTGATAATAGTAGATAAAGCAATGGCATGAACAATCATCACAGTAGCTCCTTTAGATCTATCACTCATGGTTTGTCTAAAGCAAAGATCAAAAGTGAGAGATACAATATGAAATGAGATCAACACTCTTATAGTGTTGTGATCGAACATTTCTCCATGGAAACCTGGAACTAACGCACAAGGTTTATCCTAGAAGAGGTGTTAGTTGTATCAGGCAAATGATTACACTAAGTATTTACCTCTATATGCTCACATGCTACCAAGTATAATACTTTACAAATATTGCTATCTCAACTATAGTGGTTACTTGTAAAGGGGTAGTCATCAATTTTTCATGTGTACCTTTGAATCTTATCAACTTGATTAATCAAACCTAGAGCCTTGTCCTCAAGAATGAGTGTGCTTTCTTTTCTTCCAAGTCTCCTTCACTCAAGATGACGATTGCTTTCTTCAACCTGTCTTCTGTACTAAGACAATATGCTATCTTGAAAGAAGGTTGGGTTAGAGGATAAACTCTATGATCTCAACTTTTAATCCATCTAATACCTTGACTTAGATTTTGATCAAAGGTTAGAATGATGGTCATAGCTACAACATGCAACACTGATCAAAATAATGTCATAACAAATAGATGCATATCAGAATAATCACACCTAGGTTGCATTATTCCTCTGAATGTGTTGGATCTTGAGATCCTTCTAGATCTATGGCAAGAGATCCCTTCTCTTGCAAATACCCTTTAAAGCTCTATCATTTAAACATGTGTGAGTACATACCTCTGATGACATTTGCAGGTAGAGGCACCATTTGGTAGCAGTGGTAATGATCACCAACTCTTAAGAACTTCAAGCGTGACTACAACTGGTACTACGGCTGCAACTACAACTGATACTGCAACTGCAATTGATACTACAACGGGTTCTGAGACTGCAACTTAGGATTTTATGAGGAAACCCTAATTTTTCAAACTTTGAATTTTGAAATTCTGATCCAGGGGATAGATGTGCTGAGCTGAGGCAAGTAAACTGGTGCAGTTACATTTATGAAAATCCAACTTTTACCCCTTCAAACTTGATCAGTGGATTTCTAGATTGGTGCTTTTGGTTTTCTGGTACCTTTGGTACTTCTGGTACTCTAGTTTTCTGGTACTTCTGGTACTTTGTGAAACTAGGGTTTCACTTTCTAGGAGATCTAGCCACTGAAAAGTTGCGCTGAGGATGCTAAAGTGATTCTTGAGGAAGGATAGACTTTAATAGATGGTTTTGGGGCTGAAATACTTCATCAACAAAAAGCCCTAATTTGCATGTACGACAACAATGATGTTTTTCACTTTCTCTTGTGAAAGATGCTCTCTTTAGCTTAGCTCTGATATTATGTTAAGGTTTAAGATATTATTAGAGTTCTTTGCATTTCACTAGATACCAATAGCATAAGATAGGATCAATGAGAAATACACAATCACAAGAGACACATCATTTATCCTGGGAAACCCTCATGGGGGAGAAAACCCAACAAAACTATAGATAGCCAATACAATGCCAAGAGATAACTCAAACAAATACAGAAAGTCCTCTCCCAAGAATGTTCCTCTCTCTCTCTCTTCAACTGCAACTCCGAAACTTGCATCTCAATGAACAAGTGAGTGTGTATCTAAATGAGGTGCCAGCCTCCTTATTTATACAACTCTGGCACGTGTGGACAGAGGTGTCTCTTCACTAGCAGGGCCAACTTCTTCTTCTGGGTGGTTATAACCACCTTGAATATATTCTGGGGCTGAATTCTTATTCTTCCTATTAAAATTATGTTTTGACCAATATGTTCGCGCTCAAATCATCACCGGGTGAGCAAAAATGGGAGCGCTAGCATGCCCCGTTGGGCTTGGCAGGGCAGAACATGATGCTGTGGAGCAAAAGGGTTAACAGAAACAAAAACAAACTACAGTCTAACTATGAACTGAAAGCAAATAACACTACGACAATAAACAAAGAACATCAAACATCAGACAAAGGTGTCATCAATGGTTTCAGGCAGGTGTTTTATTGAAACCAGAGCGCACGCAGAAGAG
>ML791009.1:328998-340392 GCA_009831015.1 Picea engelmannii | reverse complement strand
AAGAAAGCAGAAATTCAAACACTATTCTAGCTTTGTTGACATGTGGGCATGTATGGGCCCGTTACAAGAATGCGTTTGAAAAATGAAACTAAGAGGGGTCTCGAAAGAGCCGTTGTCCTCTCCTAAAAGTTTTGAATTTTTTTTTTTAAAGGGAGATGAGATCGTTTTCGCAATCTTTTTCTGATTCTCAAGATCGCTTGATGGCGCAAGAGAAGAACATACTCAAGATTGTTACTTGCAACTTCTAGTCCCGAATGTGAGTTTAGATGTGATTAGAATTGATGTTCAACTTAGAATATAAATCAAAGCAAGCCATCCACGTGGCGAAAAGCAAATAAGGGAAAAAAAATGATTTTTATCCACCTAAGTGCCTATGTTTGTTTGACTATCCCCTTTATAAGTTGAGGGGTCTAAGTGGTGAAGTATTTAGAGCATGCATGACATCATTCTTGAGAAGGAAACTGACTCTCCCCACATCCAAAACCTTGCAATGAAAAATTTGGTTCAAATGCACGACTGTTAGTATGGACAGATGCACGTTTGGCGCTTGCACGCGGATTGTATTAAGAACAGTAGCGCATGCGCGCGTCTGTGGGGTGGAATACCCGCGCACTTGTGCTCGTGACTGAAAAAAGAAATTCCAGATAAATTTCTCTCGATTCTCCTGTGAATCGACTGTCTCGCAGGTCGACGGAGGCTGGTTTGAGTCCCTGCAAGTTAATAAAACAAAAAGGAAAGCGAATTAAACCCAATTGAGGGAGGATTTGATACCTAAACTCCCCAGTGGAGTCGCCAGTATGTTCGCGCTCGAATCGTCACCGGGTGAGAAAAAATGGGAGCGCTAGCATGCCCTGTTGGGCTTGGCAGGGCAGAATAGGATGCTGTGGAGCAAAAGGGTTAACAAAAACAAAAACAAACTACAGTCTAACTATGAACTGAAAGCAAATAACACTACGACAATAAACAAAGAACATCAAACATCAGACAAAGGTGTCATCAATGGTTTCAGGCAGGTGTTTTATTGAAACCAGAGCGCACGCAGAAGAGAGGGACCAGGGGTTCCTTCTCCCTCCAGCGGAAGGCTCTTCGGGGCCCTCAACACAATGCTTTCCTTACAACCAAATAGAACTGAACTGAGTGATGAAAGAACTCTGGGTTACACTGTTGATGAGTTGCTTGTCACAGACTAAGCTCTGAACCATCTGGACAACGTAACGATGCTTCGAATTCCCTGTTGAAACAATGAGTCCTCACAGCCTTTTATAGCAGTGTCAAGGGCGGTTCTGTAACCTTCTCCAGGTGTGAATAGGGGCGCATTAGGGTTCATTTAGGTCATTTAATCCGCCATTTTTGCAGAGCCGACCCTGATTTGAGGGTCAAATCACCTTGGGGGCTGGTCCGTAGGCGGTCGAGAGGCCGACCTATGCAATTAATGCGCCATATTAGCAGATGCGCGGCTTTTTGTGTGGACAGTTGCGCGTCGGGCGTGCATGCACGCATAACACGTTTTTGTCCCACGCATGTGTGCACGCATCAAGCTGATGTAAAGTGCCCTTCAATTTTTGGTTACTTTGTATAGTTTTTTTCCCTTCTGGAGTGCTATGGAATTAATTCAGTGCCATGAGTGACTTCATTGCTGTTTTGATGATGTGGAGTTCTTGTCGCCATGTGCAGACGAAATTTCAGTGATAACACAATCCACAAAAGGGGATTTGGTCTTTTACAATAGTCGACATGATCAATCCGCAATAGGGGATTGATATAATGAATAATACAACAATAATAATTAGAATACACTTTGTAGTTACATTATTTCAACATGTTCCACTACCATAAATGATGCTTCTACTTTTTCTTCATCATCAAATAGAGGAGGTAGAGGTCTGGAAGAGCCAGAGGAAGAGGAGGCCATGGTAGAGGAATAATCCAACATCCCCGGGAGAGGTAACTTTCATTGCATTTATTGTAATAAATATGGTCACCTTGAAAGCTATTGTTTTAAGAAGAAAAGAGACATTGCTCAAGCGAATTTTAGTAAAGATGAAGGGGAGAACTCACAAACTTTGTTTCTCACATGTAACAATTTTGATGCCAAAGATGATTTTGTATGGTATTTATATAGTGGTTGATCAAATCACATGACATGAAACAAAAATCTATTTGTAAAGTTAGATGAGAGTGTGAAGGGAAAAGTAAACTTTGGAAATGATAATGAGGCAGAAGTAAGGGTAAAAGGTACCCTTTCCATAAAAGTCAAAGATGGAAGTATTAATTAGATACATGATACTTTGTTTTTTCCAAGTTTAAAGCATAACTTGATTAACATAGGGTAACTAAATTCTAAAAACTACAAGATTGTTTTTGAAGGAAAGTTTTGTAAGATTTTTAACAACAAAGGCCTTGTTTCCAAAGTTCCTATGACATATAATAGGATGGTTTTGTTAAGTATGGAACCAAACATAGCTTGCTTGAAGGCCTCATTTGATGAGTCTTGGTTATGGCACAAAAGGTTTGGGAACCTTAATTTTGGATCTCTTTCTTTCATGTAAAAGAAGAATTTGGTAAGAGGTTTTCCTTCATTCATAGAACCAAATAATAAGATATGTGAAGTTTGTGCAAAAGGGAAACAACATAGAGATAGCTTTCCTCATCATCATTTTAGAGCAAGTGAAACTTTGGACTTAGTACATGCATATATTTTTGGCCCCATGCAAACCTTATGTCTTGGAAAGAATATGTATTTTCTTCTCTTTGTAGATGATTTTTCAAGGATATATTGGGTCTATTTCTTAAGTGAGAAGTCTCAAGCTTTTAGTTTCTTTCAAAAATTTAAAGCACTTGTTGAGAAGGAATCATGATACTATTTGAAAGTCCTGGGAATTGATTGAGGTGGAGAATTCACCTCTAATGAATTCAAATAATTTTGCAACTTACATGGCATCAAGAAGGAGTTAACTACTGCATATACTCAACAAAATGGTGTAGCGGAAAGGAAAAATAGAACAATTGTAGAGATGACTAGATGTATGTTAAAGGAAATGAGTTTGTCAAATATGTATTGGGAAAATTCAATATATACAACTACATACAACTTCAACAAAAGTACTACAAATATGGTAAAACAATCTACTCCTTATGAAGCTTGGTTTTGTAGAAAACCAACTATTTCTCATGCTTGGGTTTGCATGCTTTGTTCACATTCCTACACAACAAAGACATAAATTAGATGGAAAATCAATGAAATGTATTTTCATTGGATATTCATAAGAAATCAAGGATTATAGGTTTTTTTATCCACTTACTAATAAACTTTATGTTAGTAGAGATGTGATCTTTGATGAAGGGGGAGTTTATCACAAGAATGAAGGAGAAGATAAAGTGCTTACTCCACATATTGAAAACTTAATATGTGATAACAATGATTAGTCTTTGCAGCCCTCTAGTGTAACAAATGCAGGCTCACCTTCAAGGAGTTCTCCATCAAGTTCATATTCATATTCTCTGATAGCAAGATCTCATGTTGATACACAATCAACAACTTCATCTAGTCCTCCTAGAAAAACAAGAAGTTTGAAGGAGATATATGAGACATCTAGGTATGCTAGTGAAAATTTCGCTCTTTTTTCTTCTGCCCATGTTGAACCTTTTAATGTTAAAGAAGCTTGCATTGATGAACCATGGGTGCAAGCCATGGAAGATGAGATGTCACAGATTGAAAAAAATGATACATGGGAGTTAGTTGAGCTTCCTCATGGAAAATCCACTATTGGTGTAAAGTGGATTTACAAGCTAAAATTTAATATGGATGGAAGTATTTCAAAGCATAATACACATTTAGTTACAAAAGGATATGTGCATCAAGAATGCATTGACTATGAGGAAATGTTTGCTCCAGTAGCAAAACTGGAAACTGTAATAACTTTTCTTTCCATTGCATCTTAGTTAAAGTTAATAGTTTATCATATGGATGTTAAATCTGCTTTCTTAAATGGATATTTGAAGGAAGTTTATGTTGAACAACCTCAAGGTTTCATTGTTAAAGGTAAAGAAGATAAGGTTTATAGGATTAAAAAGGCTATTTATAGTCTTAAACAAGTCCCTAGAGCTTGGTACTCTAGAATTGATAAATACCTTCATGCTCATAGCTTTGTTAAATATCCTTTTGAGAGTACACTGCACAAAAAGGTTGTGGGATCATATTTCATCATTGTTTGCTTATATGTAGATGACTTAATTTTTATGAGAACCTCACCCTCACTTGTGAAGGAGTTCAAAGAGGAAATGGAATCTGAATTTGAGGTGTCTGATTTAGGAGAAATGCAATATTTTTTGGGTATGCAAATCAAACAAACAACTATAGGGATATCCATTGGTCAATCCAAATATGTTGAAGATTTGTTGAAGAGGTTTAACATGCAAGGTTGTAAACCTGTAAGTATTCCCTTAGTTGTTGGGAGTAAATTGATGGAGGAAGATGAAACTCCACTTTGTAATGCCACTCTATAGATCTTTGATTGGCAGTGTTATGTATCTGAAAGACACTAGACCAGACATCATGTTTGTTATGAGACTGGTTTCCAAGTTCCTGCATCAACCTCATGAATCTCATTGGTGGGCAACCAAAAGAATCCTCAGATATGTAAGTGGTACAAAATTGTTTGGATCGTTTTATAATGCTACTGATGATTCCAATGTTGTAGAATACACAAATGCAGATTGGGAAGGTTGCTTGGATGATCGAAAGAGCACTTTTAGATATGCTTTTCTCTTTGGAGGAAATCTTGTTTCTTGAAGTAGTAAAAAGCAACCCACTCAAAGAGTTAGATAATTTTTTATGAGTTTTTAAAGAATTAGATAAAATAATTTGAGAATAAGACTAATAAGTACTCTTTTTTTAAATATCTATTTTACAAAGACATTTCAAAAATTTCATAAAGATCTAATAAAATTCAAAATTTCAAAAAATACTTAATTCATAATGATTCAATAAAACTCAAAATTTCCAATAAAGATCAAATAAAACTCAAAATTTCATTTTCAAGTTATGAAGTTATAAGAATAACATGACAAATAAACTAATTAATTTAATTTTAAAAATGTATAACCCAACCTTTATAATCATGCTTATCAACTCAATTCCCTACATATTAATAAACGCAACCATTTTATTTATTTAGCATTGAGTTCGAATTTTTTTTTTTTTTTAATTAGTTGTAATGATTAAATTTGAACGAAATGACATGTTCATTTTCACAAATTCTTATTTAAATTAAGTCAATTCTCACCGTGTTCTTAATACACGATAAGTTATTTGAAGGAGTGTAGTCATGTTTTTTAACGATTAGGGAACTTGAACTTTTAACAATGTTTTTGGAGAAATTTGTTCCAATTAAAGACGTATAAGTGCCCACCCTTATCCGGGGGGACAATTAACATCTGTTTTACTGCAGAATCACCAATGCATAAGAAAAATCCATGTCGCATGTGGTTTAACACAAATATTAGATACGCATATTCACACAAAATATCCAGACAAATGTCAGGATACGTATATTCACATGCAGTTTCATTCACCCACAATTATTAGAGGTCTTGGGTTCACTCCCCCAACCTATTTCACTCACAGTTTCGAAAGTGTGGGCGCAATTACAAAGATATGTTGGAAAAAGATTCCGCACCTTGCAGAATTTGCATTGAAGTTGAGTCCTTGGTATCATTACCAGCATTATTTGATATACAAACTTAGTATTAACTTTGATGAGGTTTGAATGTGCAAATGAATGTGATCAAATTCAAAAATTGGATTTAAAGAAATTGAATTGAAATTGGATTTTGTTAGAACTTCAAGAAACTCCTTAGGGTTGTAGGCTAAGAATGCTTGGTAATTTAAGAAATTGATAATCAAAGTATGTGGATCAATGGGATAACTCAAGGGTTTAATGAGAAGAACAACTTATCATGCATTCAAATGAGCCAATGCTTTTAGAAACCAATACTCAGATAGAGTAATTGGAATGGGGTATGATGAACACTATTCAAGATAACCAAGTACATTAACATGCAGGGTCATACAAGATATTAAGAGATTATTTAATTCAAATTCATGAGCTAAATAAGAAGATAACAATTCTTAATAGCTGAGCTAAATTGAATCAAATTACAGAGCAGTGCAACACATGAGCAAATTTGACATTGGTAGCAAAAAAAGACTGTGATTCATATCAAGATAAGAGTCTAAGTACATGGGCCAAATGTATCCAAGATTGAACCCCTTGGTGCTTCAAATGTCTTTGGATTTATAGCCTTACAAGATGAAATCTAGATCCTTGAAAGATGGATCAGATTTGCTAAAAATAGTCAAACCAAACAAGTGTAGGATGAGATCCTATAAAAATGGATCTAGAATTCTAAAAATGGAAAGTCAAAACAAAATGTCCTATCTTAGGTGTCAAACTCTATCTTGATAGCCTTTATATCCTCCAAACTCTTTGACAGATGTAGAAAACCTTCCAAGGTTGATGAATCCTCATAGGAAATTCGAATTTGCCACCTTTGGCAAAAAGACAGTTTTTTTGCTCATCAACTAGGTCACCATTTTCACTTTTCCACCTTCTTAAACATTAAATACATCAAGATAAAACCTTAAATCTGATGTATTTAATTATTATGCATCTTTAGAAACCAACCTCGAAAGATTTGGTTGAGAAAAAGTCAAATCTAGGCAAAAATATGACCTCGCTGCCATGTACACGTTTCGGTAGTTAAGAGGGCATGTTAACTACCGAAAATCCATGCTTTCAGTAGTTAAGAGAGGCAAAATTTGGGCCTGTTAACTACCGAATCCTATAACTTTCTGAAAATGTTCAGAATTGCAAAACTGAACTACCTGGCTTCTTTTGCTATCTGTAGATGTCCTCTGGACTGTTGCAAAATATCTTTGCTTTATCTAGGGATGCTTCCTGCCTTGTTCAGGTTTTCAGTGGCTCTCATGCCTTGAAGTTTTGCAAATTAGCTGAAATTCTGATTAGGTTACCGAAAATCCTTAATGTCGTCTGACTGTTGGAAAGAGTCTGCTACCCAAGTCTATATATATACTCTTATTCTTTTAGGCAAAAACAAAGTATAAGTAAGGTATGAGTGACCAAGCTTCTTTAAGTACTTTGTCTACATGTTGGTTGTATAATTAGCTATAGCTAGTGTTCTGATAAATATCTTCATCAACCTGTGACATTCTAGAATTCTGAATAAAGATCATCGGAGGTCTTTCCATACTTTTCACTTTCCTCTATATTCTGTATGAGGGATACATAACTCCTTCCTGTATAGTTACCTTGATAAATGACTGCCATCAAAGATACACTTGTGCATCTTTCGATATTTGCAAACAACTGAATACTTCCTCTATGTACTAGGCGCATATGGATTTGACATATTGACATGTGACTAATCAAAACAATTAGGCAAGCAATCACCTCATAGATTTATGTGTATGCCATGGTTTCAAGTTGAAATAACAAATGGAGGTTTGCAAGTACTACAAAGTATTAAACAGGTGTTCCCTGTAAAAAAGTCATAACTTCCTCATAGAGAATCCAAATGACGTGGGACCAATTTCATTGAAAATATTAAGGACTTTAGTTTCTTGTGTGTGAGTTTCAGAATCTGATGTTAAATATTGAGCATGGGGCATTCTGTACAAGTTCGCTCTCATGAATAAACCAAAATTGAACAAGGTCTACCATTCTCTCTATAACTTCTTTTGGGGGAGGATTCAAGGAGTGAAACTTGGAGAAGTTTCAGAGAATACATCGAGTAATATTGTCTACATGATCATAGTATTCCAAAAATTGAATAATTGTAGAAATTGAAGAAGTCTCGGGAAACATTATCAGGCTCTATGTGATGGTTGGTTGATGGTGATGATTTAATGTAAAGTTTTATTATCTCTCATATATTCTTGGGTGGAAGGAAGAGGAAAGGATGGAGAGGTCAACCCTCTCTTAATATTGGAGGACTGTATCTTCCTCTTGGAGGTTTACCCCTCCCTTTATATTTGGAAGTTATAGCTACCTTTGGAAGTCATTACTTCGCTTGAACAATAACTATTGATCATTTCTCATATATTGTGCATGGTGTATTATGGTGTATTGGTGTAACTCTTATACTATTGTTCATTTATCATTGGATATAATTGAATGGTTTAAGTATAAGTTGAAAAGGTTTTTAAATTGTACTTGATACTGATTCACCCCCCTCTCAGTATTAACAATTGGTATCAGAGCAGGTTTCCTTCAGTACAGTTTAACCACTGAAAGGAAGATCCTAAGACGAAATGGAAGACAAAATTCCAAATGGGATTCCACCATTTGATGGAAGCAATTTTGAATACTGGAGTAATAGAATGGAGAATTACTTGAAAGATCTTGGGGTATAGGTTTGGTTCTCAGTTGCTTCAGGATATAATGCTTTGAAGAAACCAAAGACTACAGCTTAGAAGGAAGAAAAAAGGAACAACAAATTGGCAATAGATACCATTCTGGATGGATTGACAGATTCAATGAAATCTGAGGTGGGATCATGTGCATCATCAAAAGAGCTTTGGGACAATCTACAAGACCTTTATGCAAGGGAAGTAGTAGAAGAAGAAGAAGTTGAAGCAAATTACAACATCTAAGATTTCAAAGAAGCAAATAGAGGTCATTTTTTTTGCTTTAATTGTGAAGGAGTAGGACATGTTGAATTTGAATGTCCTCATCCAAGGTTTGAAAGAGATGAAACTTAAGAATAAAAGTCCAATGAAGAAGAAATTATTCAACAAGAATATGAGAATCTTAAAAAATTGAAGCATGTTGAGATTGAAAATAGCAAGCTCAAAGACACGCATAAAAAACTAAGAAGTGAATTGGGTAGTTTTGAAAAGACAGTTGTAATCTTGAAGAAATGATTAGAAGACTTTGAGAAACTAATAGAAGAAAACATTTCCTTGAAAACTCTACTCGAAGAAGAAAGAAGAATAGGAGAAGTAAGGAACGTCCAAATGATGAAGAAAGAAGAAGATTGTGAGAAACTTGAACAAGAAGTTGTCTCATTGAGGAAGAGCTTAAGAAACTATCAAGTGCCAAAATACTTAACACATATTGGATGCATGGGTGAAACTTCATACAAAGAAGATGAAAATACCAACAAGAAGGTTGAAGAAAGAGCTACACAGACAGTTGATGAGAAGTGGACCAGGATACCAGAAAGAAGAGATGATTACAAAAAATATGAATATCCAAGAAGACCTACCTTTAGGAATCAAAGAAGATTCAATCAATATGAAGGAAACTACCGAAGAGTAGATCATGAAACCAAATGGACTACATCACAAAGAAGGCCACTTACTCCAAGGTATCAAAATTTCTTTCTTGGTCATTGTTATACTTGCAAAATTTTTGGACATAAGGCAATTAATTGCAGAATCAATCAAAGGAACAAATATGCAAAAAAAATGAATGGTGTAAATAGAAGATATGGAAATAATCGTGGATTTGTCAAGAAAAGTTATAATTCATTTTCCCCATTGATGGACAAAAATATTGTATGCTACAAATGTAATTATCTTGGTCACAAAGCACGAGATTACAAATATATGAATGAATATGTCTCTATGCCAACCACAGTATGGAGAAGGAAAGAGATTCCAAACAATGAATATTGTCGAATAGCATTAACCACTGAAGAATGTAAAGAAGAAGATGAATGGTACATAGACAGTGGATGTTCTTCACCCATGACCAAGGATCAAGACAAATTCATCATCTTGAAGAGAAAGGGTGGCAATGTTTCATTTGGAGATGACTCATCTACCAAAATACTTGAAGAAGGTGTAGTAGAGCTTGGAAGAAAAAATGTAAAAGCAAAGAATGTCCTATTGGTTGAAGACTTGAAGCATAATCTACTTAGTGTTAGTAAAATGTGTGATCAAGGATACACTCTTACGTTTGACTCTCGAAAATATAAAATTAGAGAAAATAACTTAGGAAGATTGGTTGCAACTGCAACAAGAAGACCGAACAACATATACATCCTAGACATGAAGAAGAGAGAGAATATAGATGCCACACAAAAGGATTCCAAGGAAGAAAAATTCCCAAAGACAAAAAATAAGGATGAAGTATTATTGAGTGCCACATGTTCAGGGGAAGCAACCCCAAAGAAGAAGGTTACCTTTAGCTATTAAACTCAGGGGAGAAGCCATACCCTTTGCCATTGATGTCAAAGGGGGAGATAAATTGGGATCATGATAATAGGGGAAGCATGAGTGTTTCCATCAATGACAAAGGAGGAGATTGTTGGAAGATTGGTTGTTGTCATTGATGTCAACCCTAGTAATTAGTTTTGGACTACAAGATTGATGAAGGTATTTGGACATGAAGGACAATGCACATGAAGATACGACACCCATGGATGGATAACATACATCATGTTGTTTCTAGTGGTATGTGGCACGTCACGTGGATCCTCATGGTTGAGGAGAAATGAATTTTGAAGATGACAAAGTGAATTGAAGAAGGAAGTACATGTATGCCCTGAAGATAATTAAAGAAAAGAATTACAAAATAAGAAAGTGTCAGGTCGGCCCTAATGTTAAAAGAAAGTGACATAAATGGTATAAATAAATATCATTATACATTCATTTGATACACAAGTCGAATTTAAGAGGAAATCAGAAGTAAAGAAGGCCAGATTTCAAGGGAGGATGAAGTCTTTTGGTGAAGTGTTCTAAGATATGTTATTTTCAGGTCATCTTACCATTTTCGCTATAAATTCTTTTCTAGAACGATTTAGATGATGAAATTTCTATGGTATTGAGAAGACATATCAAGGTAATTGTGGTAAAAGTTTCATCTCTTGATTCACTACAATTATGGAGATACACTCTGTGGAAGATAGGGTTTTTGACTAGTCCTGAAGCTAGTCAATAAACAAGTGTTCCGGGTAAAACAATCATAACTTCTTCACAGAGAATCCAAATTATGTGGGACCAATTTAGATGGAAATAATATGGAATATGGTTTCTCGTGTGTGAGTTTCAGAATCTGATGTTAAATATTGAGTGCGAGGCATTCTGTACAAGTTCGCTCTCATGAATAAACCAAAATTGAACAAGGTATACCATTCTCTATATAACTTCTTTTTGGGGAGGATTCAAGGAGTGAAACTTGGAGAAGTTTCAGAGAATACATTGAGTAATATTGTCTATAGGATCAGAGTATTCCAAGAATTGAATAATTGCAGAAATTGAAGAAGTCTCAGGAAGCATTATCAGGCTCTATGTGATGGTTGGTTGATGGTGATGATTTAATGTAAAGTTTTATTATCTCTCATATATTCTTGGGTGGAAGGAAGGGG
>ML791009.1:307024-323265 GCA_009831015.1 Picea engelmannii | reverse complement strand
AATATATGCTGGTTTTCCCGGTTTGGGTTTCCAGGTGAAAAATCTCTGTGTAATGTTTGTATTTGCCATTGTATCTTTTCTGTTCTTTTCTGAATATCAGTTTGCAGTAGATATTGTACAAGGTTAGAATTTACATACCTAATATCCCTATGGCTAGTTCTAATCCCCCCCCCGAACAGAATGGATGCCATAGTTGCTTCCAGATATGCTCCTTTGATTCTACCCCAACCTCTGAACCCTCTCCCTGCTGGAGATTATTTGAAATACATGCCCAAGTTCAGTGGGGAGGGAGATGTAACTGCTAAAGAGCACCTAGCTTCCTTTTACAGCTATGCATACAACTTGAATATCGAGAGCAAAGATGTCTGGATGAGAGTCTTTGTCCAGAGCCTTGATGGGGAGGTGAGGAAATGGTTCCGGGGACTGGCCCCTGGATCCATTGCTGGCATTGAAACCTTGGATAACGTTTTCCTGAGGCAGTGGGGAGACATAAAATATTATATGTATTATATGACTGAGTTTGGGTCTCTGAAGAAGATGGAAGGAGATTCTGTCTCGAACTTTTCCAAAATATTTAATAAGATGTACAACAAGATTCCTGCAGAGATTAAACCTTCAGAGGCCTCTGCTCAAATTTCCTATGCTGGCACATTTGACCTTGATTTTTGTCTCATGTTAAGAGAAATAAGAGCCACCTCTTTGGCTCAGATGCAAGATGCAGCTATAGAATTGGAATCCAATATATTGGCAGCTGACAGATTGAGAAGCCAGGCTGACGCATACAGAAGAAATGAGAAATCGGAAGCCTCAACTTCCGGCCCATCATTGCCCCACTCCCAAGTAAACGAGCTGACCCGAGTTATGAATCTCCTTAAATAAGAGGTGGAGATGTTGAAGGTGGAGAGGAAGCAAATGTACAAGGTCCCTCAGAACATCGAAAGTAAAGGAGCTTTCAGAAGGCCAAATAATTTCGCTCCTCCAACTATGCATAGAGAGAAGGAAAGAGACAGAGACGACCAAAGGGTTCAGGCTCCCTTCCAGAACAATTTTGTAGCTGATGAAGAGGAAGGGGAAACAGAAGAGCCTGAGCCTAAAATCCACAGTGTAGAAGTCACTCCTCCTTTCCCTCATCTAACCCAATCAACATATGAAGAGTCTCTCGTGGATAGTCAGCTAAATGAATTGAGCAAGGGAGACAAAGCTGGTGGTGGCCGAGGAAGGTATAACCTAAGATCCGACAAAAGAGCAGCAACACCTGATGTTCCTAAGCCATCCAATAGGGCAGAGAACCCTGCAAATGAGATACTGGATGCTCACAGAGGTAAGAAGGCCCAACCTCTCTCTCCCATTGTTCATAATCATGTTCCTGAAATTAGAGAAATCCCAAAGCCCATGTCTTCTTTTAATTTCGAACATGAGATTCAAAATATTAGGATTCCTTTGCCCCTCACCGAGCTAATTAGACATGGGGAATTCAAAAAATGGTTCTCTGAGCTGCTGAAATCCGAAGCCTCATATCCTCTCACAGACTCCATAAACCTCCAAGATGAAAGGCCTGTAGTTGTCCTAGGTCCCATGGTAGAAGACATAGATGATTCATCCCCTCCCTTCTACACCTCCCTAAACATACATGACAAGGTACTGCATAATTTCCTTATGGACTCAGGGGCCTCCCACAACCTCATGCCCAAAGCCGTCATGGAAGAATTGGGACTGGAAGTCACCTGAGCCTATCATGACCTCTATTCCTTTGACTCCAGGTGGGTCCAGTGTTTGGGAGTGATTAAGGACCTAGTAGTCTCTCTGTTTCAGCTGCCCATGAAGAGTATGGTCATGGATATTGTGGTAGCCGATGTTGCCCCTAAGTTTGGCATGCTATTGTGAAGATCCTGAATAAAGAGACTTGGAGGGACGTTACAGATGGACCTCATGTATGCCACCATTCCAGTCTTTGGAGGGGAACATAGGAGGCTGTACAGAGAAGCCCATCTAGCCTACATTATCAGTGACGAGGCCAACCCTACCAATCATCCCATCTATGCCTTAGACACTGATTTAGGCTCCAGTTTACTACAGCTCACCCACACCCCTAAAGTTTCCTTGCAGATCATAAAGCAACCCGTTCTTAATCAGGAAGCCTCCCCTCCAACTTCCTTTGTTTGGAATATGTTCTTTGATGGAGCTCCCTCCAGTATGGGTGCAGGTGTCAGAGTGATATTTATATCACCTTGTCATGAGACCATCTCTCTGTCATACAGGCTGGAATTCGAGGTCACCAATAATGTGGCAGAGTATGAAGCTCTGGTTCTGGGATTAAGAGCTGCTAAAGAAATGGGAATCAAGGAGATGGATATGTTTGGTGATGCAGAACTGATTGTGCAGCAGGTAAAAAATGTTTATTAGACTAAGCATCCTTGGCTCAGGAATTACAGGAACGAGGTATGGGACCTGGTTGATGATTCCTTCCTAGCCTTTAACATTTCCTACATTCCAAGGGAGGAAAATGCCTCGGCCGACTGCCTAGCTTTCACAGCCAGCGTGCTTGAAGTTCCCACATCACCCACTGTCGGGTCTGATGTTGAAATAAAATATAGACCTTCTATTCCAGACAATATCAAACACTGGAAGGTGTTTGAAGATGACCAAGAAATTGAGAAATTTCTTCAGTCCATTGATGACTTTTCCACAATACACATAGATGAGAATCCTGAAGAGGAAGATGAACATCACCCTGGGGAATTTGTGAATAGAATTGATGATCACCAGATCATTCAGCTACCGAGCAATCACATTTCGAGAGGACTGATCCCATTAGAAATATTGTTTGACAGGAATGATGTGGCAGTAAAAGGCAAGGTTTTAGGTGATGATGATGACACAACTGAATGCAACATAGGCACACTTGAGGAGCCAAAGTTTGTCAAGCTGTCAAGAAGTTTGACCAAGGGGCAGAGGATCGAATATATCAAGTTGCTAAAGGAGTTTGCTGATGTGTTTGCATGGACCTACAAAGACCTCAAAACATATGACACATCAGTCATCGAGCACAAGATCCCACTAAAAGAGGAGGCTAATCCATTCAAGCAGAAGCTGAGACAGATAAATCCCATGTTGCTTCCTGTCATGGAGAAAGAGGTAAAGAAGCTGCTAGATGCCCAGATCATCGTCCCCTTGAGATATTCTGAATGGGTGGCCAATTTGGTCCCGGTGAGAAAAAAAAGTGGAGAAATCAGACTCTGTGTCGATTTCAGGAACCTGAACAGAAGTTTGAGGAAGGACAATTATCCCCTGCCCAACATGGAACACATTTTATAGAGGGTCACTGGTGCATCCAGGATGTCCATGATTGATGGTTTCTCTGGATATAATCAGATATCAGTCATGCCTGAGGACAGAGAAAAAACAACCTTCATCACTCCTTGGGGCACATTCATGTATGCCAAAATGCCTTTTGGACTGATGAATGCAGGAGCAATGTTTTAGCGAGCCATGGACATAGCCTTCATCGGGGAGAAGGACCAGTTTGTGGTGATATATCTGGATGACATCACAGTCTTCTCTAAGACTGATAAAGAGCACTGCTGTCACTTAAAGAGAGTTTTCCTAAAATGTTGGAGATACAGCCTATCTTTGAACCCCAAGAAATCACTATTTTCTATGCGGGAAGGAAAGCTACTAGGTCACATAGTGTTAGAAGAAGGGGTAAGGATTGACCCAGGCAGGGTGGAAGTGATTCAGGCCCTGTCACTTCCCCGGTCTAAGAAAGAAGTTCAGGCATTTTTGGGGAAGGTCAACTTTCTGAGGAGATTCGTCTCGAACTTCGCCGAGCTGATGAAACACATTACGACCATGCTCAGGAAGGGCCATGAAATAAAGTGGACTGCCGAATCCAGGGGATCTTTTGCTCAGATAAAGAAAGCATTGACTGAGGCACCTGTGCTAATCAGTCCTAATTATTCTAAAGATTTCCTGATTTTCTCATTTGCTTCTGATGACTCAATAGAAGCAGTCCTATTGTAGAGAAACGATCAAGGAGGAGAGTAGCCCATTTCCTTCTTCAGCAAGGCATTGAGAGATGCTAAACTCAGATACGAGATCATGGAAAAACAGGCCTACACATTGGTGAAAGCTCTCAAGGCTTTCAGAATCTACGTTTTGCACTCAAAAATCACTGCATATGTCCCTTCAACTTCTGTGAAGGACATCCTTATACATCCTGACATAGATGGGAGAAGGGGAAAATGGATAGCTAAGATCCTCGAATTTGACCTGGAAATTAAGCCCACCAAGCTGATAAAGGGACAGGGTTTGGCCAAGTTATTGGCTGAATCCAATTACAAAGCTATGGAAATTAACTGAGTCATCCAACAGTAATTCCCAGGTCACCATACCACTAGCAGCATGTCCTTGGTACAGGGACATCTTGTACTTTATGCAGGAATTAAAGCCCCCTGATGGACTGGGAAAGAGTAGGGCCAGAGATTTAAAGCTCAAAGTGGTCAAATACTGCCTCATTGACCGAGCCTTGTATTGGAGAGACCCTCTGGGGATATTATTAAGATGTCTGGACCCGTTGCAGGCGCAAAAAGTGATGTTCGATTTTCATAGCAGTCTCTGTGGAGGTCATCATTTTTGGAAGACCACAGCCCATAAGATCCTTCGGGCTGGGTATTACTGGCCTACTTTGTTTACCAATGTTTGCAGAGAAGTCAGGGCTTGCGTCAAATGCCAGAAGTTCTCAGGTAAGAACCAACTCAAATCTCTGCCATTAAATCCTGTAGTAGCTTCAGCACCTTTTCAGTAGTGGGGATTGGATTTCATTGGAGAAATCCATCCTCCCTCAAGAGGCCAACATAGATGGATCCTCACTGCAACCAATTATTTCACCAAGTGGATAGAGGCTGCCCTCACCAGGAGCACTTCTCACAAAGTAGTCATCAACTTCTTGGAAGACATCATAGCCAGATTCGGCTGCCCAAGGAAGATTGTCACTGACAATGCCTCCCCCTTTAGGTCTGAGCCTCTGATAAAATTTTGTGAACAATTTGGGATTTCATTGGTTCACTCTACTCCATATTATCCTCTAGGAAACGGACTGGCAGAGTCCTCCAATAAAAGCCTGATCAAGCTTATCAAAAAGTTGCTGGAGGAAAATCAGAAGGCCTGGGACTCAAAGCTCAAATTTTCTCTCTGGGCCAATCGAGTGACAACCAAGAAGTCCCTGGGTCTCTCACCTTTCCAACTGGTTTACGAAATAGAGGCCGTTTTTCCCACTCATCTTGCCTTACCTGTGGAAAATTTCCTCCAAGTCCTTGAAGGAGAACCCAATCACATACTCAGAAGGATTCATCAGATGGTGGAAGTGCAACAGATCAGAGAACAGGTCATGATCAGAGCCCACAATCATCAGCAGAAGATCAAGCAGGCTTTTGACAGGAAAAACAAAAAGAAGGAATTCAGGCCAGGTGACCTGGTACTCAAGTGGGACGCGCCCAGGCAGGACAAGGGAAAACACAGTAAATTTGACGCCCTCTGGTTGGGGACTTTCAAGATCCTTGAAGCATATTCGAACAACACATACAAGTTACAGGATCTGGAAGGCGAAGAAGTTTTTAATGGCCCAGTGAATGGGCATTTCTTGAAAAAATATTTTCTGTGAGCCACAGTTGGCTCTTTTTGTTTTGTTTTGTAAATATTGTTTCTGCTTTGTTTTTCGGACTAATAAATGACTCCATGGCCCAACAACAAAGGCATTGAATCTGCAAAAGAGTTCTTAGAGAATCACAGGGACGACTCTATCCCCCATGGAGCTATATGTTAGCGATATTTATTGTAAGGGGGGTTAGGATGCAAAGGAATGAGTAAAAAAAACCCACTTGTCCTAAGTTCGGGTGCTAATGCGCCCAAGATTAATCGAAAAGCAAGTCTGGACGGCTAGGATCGCGGCTCCCGGATCAACGGTGCAGGTGTGATTCCGGACCCCCCTTGCCTTTCTACCGTTAAGCGGGGGGGGGGGTCCGGAATCCGAGGCACACCTCTTCGACGACTCATATCAGCGCGCCCGGATCAATGACGATGAAGGCAATTCCGGACCCCCCTTGCCTTTCTACCTTTAAGCGGAGGGGGGGGGTCCGGAATCGGACTCGCAACTTTCCAACAGCTGAGATCTTAGCGCCCGAATCGACGGCACTCGCACGACCCGCATCATCCTCAACTGCTCTGTGCTTAAGTGCGTGTGGGCCCTTCTCCCGTCATAACATCTTCCAAACACCATTCTCCTGCTGACATGTGTCATCCTTCTACCTCTCCTCTATGGTCCGTGTGGTCTTCCTTCTTTCTCATCATCCATACATCGTCTGCCACACGTCTCCCTCTCCTCCACATCAGCCTCCCCCTAAATGTGTCCATCACATCTATTCTTCCACCTCCTTCGCTTATCACATATTGCCATGTGTCCCCCCTGTAATCTCTCTCTCCCCGCCATCGTGGCCCCATCACTTCGTTCCTGTGTCCCACCTTCCGCGCTGTTCTCCCTGCATATCCTTTGAGCCGGTCGGTTATTCCAGGTGGGTGCATGGGAGGCCCTCCACGTCCAGAAGGTGCCGAGTTGGCTGGGCCATCCTCAATCCCGATGTTGTAGTTATTGAAGCGGTTGGTGGTTAGACATCTCCTCTGCCATAATGGGAAAGCACGGCCATGAATTTAAGGCATGTTGATTCACCGTTGGAACTGTCAAAGAATTAAGATTGCATCTGACATAAGTTGCACGATCTTTCAGATGTTAACTGTCAGAAGCCATGCAGACACAAAGCTTTCAATGCAGTGTCTTGGTATCACTGCTATTGTTGTTTTGAGTATATGAAGGCGTTTTCGCCATTTTTGTATCTATCGATGGTTGAGCTGAGCTCCCGGTTGTAAATCTTTAATGAAGCATTGATACTCTGGTTATGTATGCACTTTTGAGAGTTCTTGCCTAATGAATGCCAATTTCTTTTACATCTTTGTTCCACTGTGTTAGAATCGCTCGGAATTGGAGGATCCAGTCGAGCTATAGCTGTTATAGGATGATGTTGGTAGGATCACTGTAGCAGTTATGATGTTTCTAGCCAGTTCTTGTGATTCTCCCGACGCTGAGTGACTTGGAATTGGAGGATCCAGTCAAGTTCCCCCCCTCAGTTTCTTGAGACCCTGAACCAAGCTGAGCTTGCATTTAGTGTCTTTCTTCTGCAGATGATCGTAAGCCTGTTTCCCAAAGCCGTCTGCTCATTTCCCTCACCAAGTCTTCCACCTACTCACCCTTTATCATCTCACTGGCTGAAGTTGGATCAAGACCTCCTTTGTCACCATATGTACCAGACTCAGTCCCCGAGTTAGAGTGATATCTCCTCGAGTTTTCCTCCATTTGGTCACCCCTTTAAAACAAATCGTGACATTAAACTGATGGGCATCGGGCTTTGCTCCTGCAAGCAATCCAGGAGTGAATTTCGGCTCCAACACAAAGACATCTAGCTAATTAGGTAATCACACTTTTTGTAAGGACCAAGCGAAGTCCACATGCAACAAGGTGACATATAAATAACTAAAATTGGCACACTTTCACTCACACACAAAAGTCACTTCTCACTCACATAGTTTCTTCTTGAAACATGGAGGTCTAAGTAAGTTTCCTCCAAAGGGATTCCAAAAATACCCCATCTTTTCTTGACAAGACTATCCACTCCCACTTTTAATCAAACGAGGTTGTTTCTCACCCCCAGCCTCACGAAACAACTTCATCTAAAATCTTTCTAAAAAATCACTAAGTTTTCCTCCACAGGAGGTGCCAAAAGAATTTTTTTAGTCTAGGTAGGATTTCGGGGATAGGCATCCAAATAACTCCCCGTTATCTGGTTCTCGCATTTTCAAAACATAGAGGTTGTCAAATAGGGAACTTCAAATCCTCCAATTCAAGTGTTCCAATCACCATAAGGCAGGGAGATACCTGTGAAGGGTCGAAGGCCAAGGTCCTTTTTTTCTATGCGTCCCCCCTTGAGGCACCCACCTCTTGGACAGGATCCAGCCCGTGACCCATTTCTTAGGCCGAAAATCAAAATGCCGCACTTTGACCGAGGTACCTAGTGACCAAATTTAGGACATCTAACCAGGTGGAAATTGTGGGCTGCAATTGCACCTTGATTGGATTTTGTGTGGCTATTGGGAAATATCGCCAGCTCTTTCGGGATATGCCCCCTCTACCCCTCATTATAACAAATTATTTCATCCTTCACTAGTGTCTCTTCCGGTGACTTCAGACCCCACTGTTGAGTACTATTGGAAGGTTTAGTGCTATTTGAGAGGAAGGACGTTATGTCTTCTAGGACACGAGCATTTTCTTTCTTTTGATTCCCCCACGCGGAAAAAACACACTTACCCATATATATGCTTCTTTTTCATTTTGTGTATGATGCACATCTGATTACAGTTTGATTTGGATATATATATTGTGTAAACATTCAACGCAAAAGCTTTTTGTTTCTATATTTCTCTCAACACTTGTTGCACACATTTACACAACTAGTCTGACATCATAGGGGAACCACAGAACCCTCGTCGTTCACGATGCTTGCTCAACCACCCTCCTATCTTAGGAGGAGTATCTGGTCGTACCCGCTCATCGATACCTCCTTCACACACTCCTGTGAGTGCTACCATCTTAGGATCAACTTTTCTTGGTTCTACATTACTTGGGTCAACTTCCCAAGGTCATGCATTCACTCGCTCACCTTTGCACGGAAGCGGGGGACCCACTTCCTCTCAAGGAGGGAGCACCAACCCACCTAGTCCCCATCAAGGGTCAGGTTCACAACACACTATGGATGGATCTAACCCTCCCACTCCACTATAGATGCCATATTTGGCCTCTCTCAACATACCGAATCTCACCAAACTCACCAATGATCCTATATTGCATGACGCCACATGGCCTGCAATGCCAACAAAACTTCCTTCAGACATACCAAAGTTTGAAGGAAAGGCAGGGGATGACCCCACCAACCATGTCATGACCTTTCATCTATGGTGCTCTTCCAATAGCATCATGGATGATTCCATTAGATTGCGATTATTTCAACGCACACTCACTGACCCATCAACCAAATGGTATGTCGAAGAAAAATCAGGGTCTCACAAAACCTTTGAGTCATTGGCCAAAGAATTCTTGACCTTCTTCCAACTACCCATCCACCATGACAATGGTCTAGAACTACTGTCTAACTTCAAAAAAACCTCAGCCACACATATCGCTAACCACATTCATGAGTGGCGTAGGCGATGTAGTTTGTGTAAAGCAGAAACCACCAAGCAACAATGTCTCGACTGGTTTCTTAGATCACTTGTCTCTCTCCTTGGAAAGGATGTAGCTTCCACCTTCCCACAATCTGAAGAGGAAGCTATCAGTAAGGCCCAACAATATGACCTCATCTATGCACAGTCAGGATACTTATACACGATACTTCCTGATCTTCCAAAACCTGTGCCATTTGGTCAAGACAAACCTGGGATGTCTCACTCAGCAGAGGGACTAATAGGTGCCACCACACACCATGGTCCACAACCCCAACCACCACCGATGTATGGAACACCTCAATACCTGCCGGCATATGGGGGAACTTCTTATTACCTCCCATCCCCTTATCAACAACCATACCCTGTTGCTATACCTCCAACCATCAGTGGACCACCACCGTCACCTCCCATACATCCACCTCTTCCAACCACCAGTGGTACTCCCTCAACATCAACTTATAGTACTAGCGAAAGCACTACGCCTTCCTATGTACCTTATGGATCGGTACCACCACAAAATCCATACTTCCCGTTTCCTGGTCCTCCATAACCCATGGGTCACCCACACCCACATGCGGGGGTAAATTTTGTTCAACCTTATGCTTCTCAACAGTACCAAAATTTTGAACAGTTGAACACAACCAATCCCACTCATCCATCGAACAATGCCAAGAAGAAAGGATGGAACAGGAATAAAAACAACCCTGGACAAGGCGGGAATCAACCCCCACAACACCAACCCACTGGGGGAAACCAGAACCAAGGGAACCAAAACCCCCAAGGGGGAAATAACAACAAACGCCAAGGGAAGAATAATGTTAAAACCATCTTCCCTTGTGCCCTTTGTGGTGAGTTCAGTCATTACACTCACCATTGCCCCCAGATCACTGATTTCAAATGGTTGAAAGACTTTGGGAGCCTTCCCCCTTCTCCTGCACAACCTGCCCCTTAGTAGGCACCACAACAATACGCGCAACAACCCCCTCCCGCCATGCTACAAAATCCTATCCCACATCAAGGTGTGATAAACACCCAATAGGACACACAGCATCCCCCACCTCAGGTGGGACAATATCACAACCCCAACAATCCAGCAGAGTGAACAATTCTCCTCACCAGTGAGGAAGAAATCCTTTTGCAAACACGTAATCGTCAGTATCATACACCAGCCGAGTCTACTCCCGTCTCTCCAGAGACAAACCTTGCACCAACGGGGCCCCCGTTGGTGATCCCTTGCCCTTCTGCCGAACCACCATTATGCATCCCTCGCATCCCCTTGCGCAAGAATGTTCAAAACCCACAGGCTAGGGAAACTCATAACTATAGTTTGGTAGATGACTTAGCACAATCCCCGGCTGCCATGTCAGTCTTGGAAGTCCTCCAGACTTTCCCTACTCAGCGGAAATCACTACTTTACACTTTGGGGGAAGTCGACCCTGCAGATACTCAACTCATCACCTTTGATCTTGATAGCAGCGAACCTCGTTTTCCCGCCCTGGTCGCTATTCAAATATCAATGAAAATACAGAACATCACCGTTCATCGGTGTATCATCGATGAAGGTGAATCTACATGCATCATGTCCAAAACAGTATGGCAGAAACTTGGTTCCCCAGAACTCATACCCTCCGCCATCACATTACGAGCTTATGATGGACGACCATCATCTCCTAAAGGGCTCTTCCAAAATGTCCCCGTTGAACTCGGGGGTAAAACTATTCTCATTGACATCGAAGTTATCGACGCTCCACTCGATTACAATATCTTGTTCGGACGTAGCTACATGTATGCTATGAAGGCAGTGGCATCTTCTGTCTTTCGGACAATCATGTTCCCCCACAATGGAAAGATCGTAACCATCGACCAAGTCTCACATTATGAGCCTAACCCATCTGCCAATCTCGATAACATTCTTCCTCTCATCTTCACCAACCAAGATGCATATCTTCTCATCGAGATGGGTCCTGGAAATTTTAAAGATCCATCCTTGTTAGGGATGTACCATGGAGCACCACCACTCCTTCACCCTGCTAATCAGGTATGCATCATCTCATCTAATAGAAATCACACTGAGGATGCTAATACTCCTCAGGAGGCTTCAGTCATTCCTGACATCTCAATAGTCGCAAAACCACTCCCACCGAAGCCTCCTGCGTAGTCATCGACCCCAAATTTCCACGAATCCACATCCCCTCAAGGGCATAGTCCCGTCTAGGAGACAGTTCCCCAACCCCTCACCCAAATTCCCTTATTTTACCCTCCACATAGTATAGAAGCTTTTCAGGTAGCTGCAACGCTCACACTACCTAATATGGTGTTAGCAATCCTAGTGTGGTATTTACATCCACCTGAGATGGTCCCTTGTCCATCCCTTCCTCCACAAGAAGGCCTCCCCATGACGATTCTCGTCCTTACCCCCACTACCCCCATACTCCCTAACCCCCCTGCTACCGCTGGGGGAAGAAGAAAGAAGAAGGAGCCCACCACTCCACTTCCTCCCCGCATCCCACCACCTTGCGCCCTATGTGAAAAAGACGGTCACCAAACCAACAATTGTCCATCACTACCTGAATTATGGAATTTAATCCCCCCCAATCAAACTCCCACAACACCCTTCACTACTGCTAGTCCCACTACTACCACCACCCCTTCCAGTAGTAAAGGGTTGAGGACCAAATATGCTTGTTCTATATGTTCAGAGTACGAACATTATACTCATCATTGCCTAGCACTTCCATGCTTCCGACAGACATTAGCTGTTGTATGCCAGAACTTCCAGAATAACCCACGCCCTACTACGTCCTCTCCAACAAATATCACTGACATCCATTATGTCACCACTTCAGTCAATGAACGTCTAAGATGCCCTTTTTCTCTCTATGATTCATTGGCTCATTTTACATACCAGTGTCCTATGATCCTAGAATATAGGCAACGTCAATTGGTTCTACGTCACCAACCCGCAGAGGCGATAATTGACATTACCTCGTCGCTAGAGGATCTTCATGTCATTTCTCCCGAACCTGAGGCACTCCCAATGCCTCCTTGGTTCTTAGATGATGTATCTGAGGATGTACCCCGTAACCCACCCAACTCTCCTGCTCATTCCCCTATGAACACTATCCACCCAACCACCATGAGTACCCCTTAGTACTTCAACATATGGTCTATGTCGAGTGAACCCTCACCATCTCCTAGCATTACCCCCTCTGCTTCTTCATCAGGGGGCAATCACACTATCACAGAGATCACTCCTCACAATCCCTTATATTCCCGATGTTTCCAATGCGACGAGGAAATACTGGAAGAGCTACATCGCCCAGACTCTCCCTAGGATGCACTACATCATCGTGCACTCTTCTTTCCACAGGAAGCCCTCATGCCTCCTAACCAAAACCCCATTTACGTGGTCAAAACCAAATATTTTATCCCATCAGGACCTATAGATTGGTTCAACAATCCCATTCCTGCCCTCGATGCTTTTGAAGAAGGTAATATGGCCAACATTTCCCCCACCATCAAAATCGACATTTCCATTAAAAATGGCATCGTCGAAGAAATCATCATTGGAGCTGCTTGCACTCCTTAGGAAATCGCCGCATATAAATCCTTCTTCCAGGAATATAGGGATATTTTCGCCTGTTCATACACGAAAATGCCTGGCCTTGATCCCTCTATTTTCAAGCATCGCATCGACACCTGGCCTGACATCACACCAGTTCGCCAGAAACAATGATCGCTACACCCATCCAAGGCTGCGGCTATCAAAGCCGAAATTGATAAATTACGTACGGCCGAGTTTATTTACCCCATCACTTACACTTCATGGGTTTCCAACCCTGTACCCGTCGACAAAAAATAGGGCACTATCCACATTTGCACAAAATTTCGCGATCTCAATAACGCATGTCCCAAAGACAACTTTCCAACACCTTTCATCGACCAAATTATCGACAACTGCACCGACCACGAGGCTCTCTCCTTTATGGATGGATTCTCTGGCTATAACCAAATTCAAATTCACCCTGTTGATCAGTATAAAACCACATTCATTACCCCGTGGGGTACTTTTTCATATCGTGTCATGCCTTTCGGCCTAAAAAATGCCTTTCGTCCTAAAATACTTTCCAATGGGCGATGACATACATCTTCCACGATATGGCTGCAATCATCCTCGCCTACTTGGATGACCTCACAACTCGATCCAAGAAATGCACCCAGCATCTTGATGATTTACGAATCATCTTTCAACGATGTCGTCAGTACAACATCCACTTGAATCCTCTCAAATGTGTATTTTGCATCACCGCTGGGCACCTCCTCGGTTTTATTGTTTCCCAAAGCAGTATTACCATGGACCCCCTCAAAGTCAAAGCTATCACCGAAATTCCACCTCCTCGGAATTTACGACAACTTCAGAGTCTACAGGGAAAAGCTAACTTTCTTATATTCTTTGTTCTCGATTACACCATACACGCACACGGTTTCCTTCGCTTACTATGTCACGACATCCCCTTTCACTGGGATGACTATGCCCAACAGTCATTTGATGATCTTAAAGCAGCACTTTCAAATGCACCTTTAATTAGTGAACCTGACTATAATCGTGACTACATCCTCTACGTATCAGCATCAGCTGTATCAGTAGCCGGCATCCTCATCCAGCTTGGAGATGACAATCGTGAACACGTCATTTACTACGTTAGTAAGAACCTCTCATGACCACCCCTGAAGTATAAATACGAAGATAAACTTGCTCTCGCAGTTGTCCTCGCAGTACAGAAACTGCGCCATTACATTCATTACATTCTGCTTCGCACCACAAAAGTCGTCGCAAATTCCAACCCTATGCAATACTTGCTTAGCCGTTGCCAAGTCAATGGAAAATTCGCTCGATGGATCGTTATCCTTCAGGAGTACGACCTCGAGTTCTCAACACCTAAGAGTAAGAAGGCCCTCATTCTTGCCGAACTTGTCACGACCCTCCCCTCTGACACCACCAGTGCCCCTGTCAACACCGACTTTCCTGACGAACATCTCTTTTACATCGCTTCTAATGATCCTTGGTATGGTGACCTTATCATCTACCTACGAACTCAAAATTTCGGTAACCACTTATCATGAGATGATCGTCGGCGTATTCGCCATCAGGCCCCCCGCTATCTCCTCATCGGAGACATCCTATACCGGCGGGGCGCTAACACCATTCTTCGTCGCTGCCTGACTATCGATGAGGCCGACAGAGTCTTAAATGATTGCAACAACGGTGCATGTGGGGGCCAACTTTCAGGTATATCCACTGCTCAAAATATTATCCAGGCCGATTACTTTTGGCCTACCCTATTTCACGATTGCATTCATGCCATGAAACGATGTGAACAATGTCAGCTCTATGCCAACAAAGCCCGAGCTCCCCCCGCTCTTCTTTATCCTATCATTACTGTGGGCCATTTTTGTAAATGGGGCATCGACTTTATGACTTGTAATCCCCCCTCCAGCAATGGTCACAAATACATTGTTGTCACCGTTGATTACTTCACCAAATGGGCCGAAGCTATGCCCACTTTCAACAACACAACTGACACTGCAACGCATTTTTTCTTTAACCACGTCATATCCCGTTTTGGAGTACCACTCCAACTTGTTTCCGACCATGGGAAACACTTCGAGAATGAGATCTTCGTCGAACTCTCATCTTGGTTAGGCTTCTCTCACGAGTTTGCCTCACCATATTACCCTCAGTCAAACAGACAGTTCGAGGCAGTGAACAAAGTCCTCAAGACCATGTTACAGTGCACGGTTAATAAACATAAAACCAATTGGCATCATATGTTATTTTCCGCGCTATGGGCTTATCAAATGGCAGTAAAGACCGCTATAGGTTTCACACCATTTCATTTAGTCCATGGGGTCGAGGAAACTCTTCCCATCGAGTGAGAAATTCCCACCCTACGCACCGCAATTGAGCTATTACCTGACACTGCTCCAATGGAGCAGCACTTGCTGAACTTGGAGTCTCTGGATGAAGATCTTCGATCTTCCTTACAAAACAACGAGGCAGCTAAAAAACAATCCAAGACTACCTTTGATCACCATGTCAACCTTCGCTCATTCCACAAAGGCGACCTCGTCCTGGCTTATGATATCGCTCATGATACCTTTGGCCACAACAAGTTTGAATCACTTTGGCATGGCCCTTACATTATCCAACATTACCTCACCAAAGGCGCATACATCCTGGCCTCTCCTGAAGGCCTCTCTCTCAAAGAACCCGTCAACGTGTTGTATCTCAAGAAATTTTATACTTAAAAGTAGTCATTCTACTTTAGGTTATTTCTTTTCTAGTGTTTTTAATCTTTTTTCTCCTCCCCTCTCGTCTAAACTATCCTTTGTGCTATTGATAGATGCTTCCTCCACTAGCTTACCACATCGGTTATGCCGACGACGCCAACCGTTGGACACAAAATCTCGCTTCGGCTGCTTGGGCTCTCTACACCCCCTCACACGAAATGCTACATTCAAGCGACATATGTTTGGGACCAGAAACCAACAACCAAGCTGAATACACTACGGTCATTGGCCTCCTCGTTGACGCCCAACATCATCATATTCGCCACCTTAGCATCTTCCTCGACTCTCAACTAGTCGTTCTCCAGCTCAACAATGTATACCGTGTATGCGATCCGTGCCTCTTTCGCAAATACCTGCAGGTTAGGATTTTATCTCGACATTTTGATTCCATTACCTTTACACATATTCTAAGACAATTGAATCAAACAACAGATCAAATAGATAACATGGTGTTAGATTGGCATATATCACATCAAGCTACACATACATAAAACATCTCACAAACACTGTCATAGCATACATCTAGAATAGACATCATTAAAAAAAAAAAACATTAGCAAAAAACA
>ML791009.1:286001-306996 GCA_009831015.1 Picea engelmannii | reverse complement strand
TATCTATATATATATATATATATATAGGCCCATTAGGCCATCCGAATGTTTACATCCAAAAATACATGTATCCACAGGTTAATGCAACACCTCGATACAAAAACCGGCTCACCAGCCTATAAACAACCAAAATGTACATCATACATCACTCATGGGGCCTCTATCGCCCCACCACCTGCTCCTCCCTCAGGAGGAGGTGGTGGCCCACCACCACCTGCCCCAGGCGGTGGTGGAGGACCACCCACAGGACCCTCCTGCCCCAGCGGCAGGCGTCCACTAGTCATCGCCGCAAGCACTGCTGCTCGCCGCACTATGGCCCGCCATGGTGGCGGCACCCCCACACACTGCTCCAGGAAGCTCTCGTCCTGGATACGCATCTACATGCCCTTAGGCACATCTTGCAACACCGTCTCCAGACGATGATGTATGTCATCAAAATCTACTCTAGCCGTCGCCGGAGGAGCGTGTGATGGCCCCGCACCGGGGTCATCGAACCGACGCCTCCTCGCTGCCCTCTCGGGCTCAGCAAGTCGCTCCACGACATCCTCCCACCACCTACATCATAGCTGTCCCTGGGTTACGTTTCATCCCTATCCCCCGTGGCACCTTTTTTTCATATCATGGTCAGGTACGCAAGCGCATTGTCACATTTATCAAATACATGCTCATATCTTAATTCTCTTCAGATATTGTTCACTTTGGGTATTTGGTTGTTATGTGCGCAGGTACTTGCTCATCGGTCATTGACATCATCCCTTCAGGTATATATTTAGCATTGGCATGTAGTCTCTCCCGCTATATTGCATTTACATTTCTAGTCACACCCGCTGATATTGGCCTTTAGGATCCACCTTCCCGGCTCTGCAGTACCCACACCTCCATTTGCATCTTCGGTACTGTTACCCGGTAGCATTCTTACCCACATGAGTTGTCCCATTCATAGAAACTTTTGGCACTTTTTGACACTCATGATGTTCTTCATTACCCTTTAGGGATGGGAGTCCCGATAGTCTTTCATCATGTCATGAAACAACCACATACTCCTTCTCCTCATTTTGCTAGCTTTCCCACATGGACTCCCAGATTATCTCTTTACGGTTCTATTTTTTACCTGCACCTTCATAGTATCATGAACCCTCCATTTCATCCACAATCAGTTTGCCCATCTGTGAACCTACCCTCATTTCACCTACCTCATACAGAAACTCACCAATGGGCCCCCCACCCTTCATCAATCTCCCAAGCACATTCTGCCCCAGGTGGGCCACTCATATCACACTGGGGCACCCGTTTCTGTATTTGTACATTTTCCCCCAAATTATTCATTATTTATTGTAGAAATGCCTTTATTTCCAGTCATTACATTTTCTTTTGTCGTCACCGTTGGCGACTTGCTTTCTTTTGGCCACACGCAACCCATGTCACCCTTGGTTGGAGAATTACTTATCATCTACCCTTGCCAGCATCGTCCATCTCTTCAGAGTACTCCACAGGTCACTTACCTCTACCCTCTAAACTTGTTCACCTTGTCCCGCCTCTGGCACAACTTATCACTGGTCTTGTCGTCCCCCTGACACTCGACCTTGTTACGCGGTTGCGGCCACTTTTTATCTCATACATCCTCCAACCAAGGGCAGTCTTGAGTCTTCCCACTTCTTGACTTTGTCCATGTACCTCTGCCACTTCCTCACCTCAGTAGATTCCACAAAGCCATTTTCTTCTGGGAATCGCGTCCCCCTTTTTTCGACATCAGCACAATTTTTCGGAAGAGCGACAGTATCTTGATTCTCATTTTCCATTCAATGAGAGATCTGGGATGACACAGGGGGAAACACCATTTCTCCTTGCTGTCGTTGGCCCCCATAACATTCGACGCCAACACTTTCTCGTGTTATGATGGGTCTTACTTTGCGACTATTGCAGTTATTTTTATCATTTTCCGAAGACCTCTGAACTCGGTAGGGCCATCAATGCCCACATCATCATTGCTGCTTATTACCGCGATCATTGCCTGCTGTTCAGAGCATGTTCCTTTGCAGAATTGTCTTCTTCCTTTATCATCACCGCCCCCGAGGGCACTGCAGTTGTCTACACCAACACTTCAATCATCTTTTTTCAGAGTTACATAACATGAGCATGGGGCATGCCCGCCTCGTTTGTACATAGTTTTCTTTTTTTTTGCACAACTCTCAGAAGGTCGGGTCATACCAGTTCCTTTTTTCTCCAATGGATTTCTCTGAACGATCCCACTATTGCTCTCTCTTACAAACACATTCTCAGTAGAAGAAGAATTGATGGATTTCGGCTATACGTATGCTCCTAACCTCATCCATTAGGGGGCATCTGTTATCATTGAAATTTCGTCCACACATGGCGACAAGAACTCAGCATCATCAAACAGTAATGAAGTCATTCATGGCACTGAATTAATTTCACAACATTCCAAAAAGGTTAAAAACTATACAAAGTAACCAAAAATTGAAGAGCGCTTTACAGAAGTTGGGTGCGCGTGCACATGCGCGGAACAGGAACGTACCATGCGCGCATACGCGCACGATGCATGGTTGTTGGCGCAAAAACCCACACACCTGCTAAACAACACATTTATTGAATTGGTAGGCCTCCCAACAACTTATGGATCAGCTCCCAATTCGATTTGACCCTCAAATATGAGCTGAATCCGCATGGTAGGCTGGTCAAAGACCCAATAAATCCCTAAAGAGCCTCTTTTCACACTACAAAGGAGTTACATAATCACCCAATGAAATGCTATAAAAATCCATGAAGAAACCTCATTTTCTCAAGGAATTTCATGTAATGTTATGCTGCCTAGATTGTTTTAAGGACTCACTCCTTGGCAATAACACATTGGCACCATTTCATTGAGAAATCCACCTCTCCATTGAGTGGATGTGCTAGGAGTTCTTTCATCACCATTTTCATTTTCTTGTTGTAAGGAGAGCAAGCTTGTGAGGGTCAAAGAGCCTTCCTTTGGAGGAAGGAGGGACTCATAGTCCCCTTTCTTCATTGTGCTTTGATTTCATCAATAGATCAGCCTAAAAACATTGGTGATATTGGTCTTTTTGTGTTTGTTATTTCTCTACCCATATGCTTATGATTTTAGTTTGTATTAGTTTAATTCTTGCTTATAGTTTTGTTTTTCTTTCTCTAACTCTTTCCTCTACAGCTATCATGCTCAGCAAGACCCAACTGGGCATGTAAGCACCTCTTATTTTCTCACCAAGGTGACGAAAAGGGGTGCAAACAGTATCCCATATTATTGTGGGGGGGAAATTATCCTTCTAATCAATGCCTTCTTTCTATGAAAATCCATTTTCTATGAGCCTTACTTTGTTCTTTTCAATTGAGCCATCTAATTTGTACTGGTTCTTGAAGACCCACTTGTAGCCAATTGGTTTGGTTTGAAATGGAGGGTCCACCAAATTCCATGTCCCATTCTTGATGAGAGCATCATATCCCTTCTGCATGGATTATTTCCACTCATCATGAGAAACAATTTATTCAAAGAAATTTGGTTCAAATTTAGTAGATAAATTCAATTCACAATCATATGAAACATCCATATCATCTACATCACCTAAATCGGAATTATCTACATCACCTTCATCTTTTCTTGTAGAACTTCTAGTTCATGTATTTTCAATCCCATCAGGATGAACACTTTCAAGTGTCTTTATGAGCCACTTTGGTGGATGTTTTTGAGATGGTCAAGGTTTCTCCATTGATTGATATGGTGATGTGTTTCCATCAAGGTTCAATCTTTCAATCCTCTCAATCACATCATCCATGTTGGGTATGTGCTATATTATTTTCACAATCAAACCTAGTGTTTTCATTATGTCAGGCACGTGAGGGGGTCAAAGGGGGGTTGCAAGGGGGTAGGAGCCCACGAAAAAAAATGATGGTTTTTTCTTGCGTTTTTAGCAGTTTTTTGGCACATGGTTTTTTTCCGATGGTTTTGTAATTTTAGTTAAGGAATTAGGGTTGTTGACTAATCCGAGTCAATGGATTAGGGGTTTTGGATGCTTCAGGATCCTATATGTATTGTATTGTAAACAATGAATATGGATGCTGCATAAAGAATTAGAGGTGTATCTCTAAAAAAGTTGTTGGTTTTCCTGGTTTGTGTTTCAAGGGTAAACATATCTATTTAACATGTGTTCCATTACATATTTTCTATTTTTATTAAGAATCCATTTGTAGTAATTAATTGTACAAGGTTAAAATATACATTTTGTATCAAATAAGTTATTGGCTTCAAGGGGACACCTTTGTGGCTAAGGGTTTGTCTCATGTCTATGATAAAACTTGTTATACTGGGAGCTCTACGGTATCAATTCTCGTGGTGAAAATAAATGGCGAGCAGTTCAAAAATAGAGATCTAGAAATTTAATGGGAAACGTTTTCAGTTGTGGAAGCTCAAGATGGAAGATCTGTTGGTGGACACATATCCGTGGATCATCGTGGATCCAAATATTGCACCTATAGGAATGCCAATAGAAGAATGGGAAAAGTTGGATGGGAAGGTGAAGAGAACAATCCAGTTGTCTCTCTCAGATTCAATATTATTCAATGTATCAAGGGAAGCTACAACCAAGACATTATATTATAAGTTAGGGTTTTTGTACTAGTCAAAGTCCTTGGTAAACAAACTATTCCTATGGAAGAAGCTATACAACCTAAGGATGAAAGATGGAGACTTGGTGACAAAACATCTGAACATCTGAACATCTTCAATACTATATTAAGTCAATTATTGTCTATTGATATTAAGATTTCAATGAAGATAAGTGTATCCATTTATTATGTTCTTTAACAAACTCATTGGATAGTCTAGTTGTATCCATAGGTAGTAATGAAACTATTTTGAGCTTCGATGATGTGGTCCCATCCTTTTTTTCATAGGAGATAAGGTGGAAAAACATGGAAGGAGAGAGCATTGATGCCTCATTTTCAAGAGGATGCTCCTAGGAAATAAATATATCTAAGTCCTCAAGTGTGAGATCTAAATCTAGGGGAATATATAACTCTCCCATAAAATTTGTAAAGGTATGTGTTATCACATATAGCTGTCAAAAGGTCGCAGGACGACCAAGTCTGTGGTCTGCATAGATATCAGCCTTGAGCACAAAGCGCATCATTCAGAGCAGTCCATTTCAGGCTTGAATCACCGACAAGCAGGTTTGTTTTTCAGTGGTGGAGATCCCATAACCAGTTCGGATCAACGACTCTTGGGTGGTCAGTATTTCAAATTCACCCAAGGATTAATGACATGGCAGAGGAGTCAAAGTCCTGAAGTAAATATGAGCCATTGAAGGCTAAGGACATGCATCAATAGATATAGCACTTTGGAAGAGTTAATTTGGAGGATTGTGCGAGCAAGCATAAGCAAACTCCCGAAGTAAATCTCAACCGTCCAAATCTAGAGGACACATGGAGGTAGATCTCTCACTTCGGGAATTTGGCACTTTGGAGGATTGTAAGAGTTGTGCATTGAAAAGTCCTGAAGAGCCAAAGCCCGAACTCCTGAAATAATTGTGGACCGTTAATCTCAAACCAACAAGGACCATTGATCTTGGCAACAACCCTGAAGTCCTAAAGGTCCTGAAGTAAATCTCAGCTGTCCAAATCAAAAGGCCACGTGTCACTAGATCTCTCACTTTGGGAATTTGACACTTCAGATAATTACGTGAGCAAGAAGGAGAAAAAGGCCTGGAGGCCGAACTACCGAAGTAAATCTTGGCCATCCATAAAAGAAGGCCACGCATCACTAGATCTCTCACTTTGGGAATTCGTCACTTCAGAAGATTGAAAGGGCTATGCATTAGAAAGGCCCAAAGCCTGAACTCCTAAAGTAGTTGTCAGCTGTTGATCTCCGCAGCAGGAATCAGAGTCCATCCAAGAGTGGCGCATAGCAACAAAAGTGGGGCTTTCCTAGATCGCAAATCATGACTAGATCGATGGTCACGCTTCATTATGGGGACAGAACATGCTCGAAAGATAAAATTCTTGAGCGGTCCCACAATTGAAACCATGGTATAAAAAAATAGCCACGTGATGAAAGGTGGTGGATTGTAGGCTCAAAAGCAGTGTGGATCCAAACCACCTTTGACATACCCACAACCACGTGCTTATATAGCGTCAGATCCAGGAGGAGTGTGTGGCGGCCCCTAGGCATTGAGCCTCATCCCAATCCCGAAGAGAGATCAATTAATGAAAAAGGAGTGGTGGTTGAAACCTTGACTCACTCCATAAGTAGAAGGCATGGAGGGTCTAGCCATGGAGACAACACTGTTAGCCTGAGGTACCAGGATGGACGGTTTTTCCTACAGGCCCATGTTGAGATGAGTTTGCGTCTAATAGGGGGATACACACACAGTATGACAAAAGAAGGTGTAGACATAAGGCCTTGAATGGAATGGTCAGATCACACTCTTAGGAGTGGTGGACTGATCTGAGTATAAATTGATCAGTTCAATATTTTGTAAAGGGGGGGGGGAGGGTGTTCTTCAGAGGTTGGAGAGCCGAGAGAGTTTTAGGAGAAGGGCTCTATAGTTTTTCATTTTGTATGCCTGAGGGATTGGGTTGTAAGTATATGTTATTGAAGATTCCTTTGAATCATTTTTTTAAGACCGTATTCTTATTTTATGCACTATTTTTGTTTTCCTTTCTTTCTGAATGTAATCTCTCTGATTTATGGATCCCTAAGGTGATGGAGGATCTGTTGCTATCATGCCCATCTTTCATGGTTCGTCATATTTTCTTTGTTTTTCTTATTGTCTGGATGTAATCTCTCTGATTTATGGATCCTTGAGGTGATGCAGGATTTGTTGCTATCATGCACATCTTTCATGGTTTGCCAGATATTTTTTGTTTTCTTCTTGTCTAGATGTAGCATCTCTATGATCTATGGAATCTTGAGGCGGTAGAGGATCTGTCGTTATCTTGCCCATTTTTTATGGTTCATCACTGAGACATTTTCTGCCTTCTTCTCCTCATCACCACTTAAATCATTTGTTTGATAGGCGGTTTAAATGCCTTCCTTATTCATGATATTTATGAATCCATAGCCCAATGGCCCTTAATTGATCTGTAGTTACTTATGTTATCTTTTCCTTTCTCTAGAGTCTCACTGATACACCTTATCAAACCATTTAATCTATTTACTTTATTTTTATGGGTATTGGGATTATCCTCTTGCATTCAGAGGGTGACTCTCAGTGCTAACATTAATGGCACTGTTGTCAGGGACGAAAGTGAAGATATATTCCCTGGGAGAATGACAATGACCAGATCTGATCTTTGATAGTGAACAAAGACCGGACACATTTAGACTGTATATCATTCACCTGGCGACTCCATGATTAAAGAATCCAGTGGAGACTCCATAATTTTAGAAGTCATATTTTCGGATGTAAGCCATTTTGACTTAGAGGTTTTCTCCTTTTAATTTCTCTTATGTTCCTGATTTTCCAAATGTTGTTCCAACTATGGATGAGTGGGGTGTTTTGTTGCCTAGATTTAGAGAACATAGAGATGACAACCCTGCAGAGCATCTGCTTGAGTTTCATGAACTCATGAATCAATGGGGAATACATCATGAGGATTCCATAATGAATATGTTCATGTAATCATTAGAGGGAGATTCTCATGAGTGGTATCGATCCTTTCCCTCTGCTAGCATCTCCTCCCTGGAATAGTTTCATGCAGTTTTCAATACGCATTATCAAAAGTTTTATTCCTCTGAGTTAATTTGTCATAGTTGTTGTGAGGATTATAAAGACTATGTTCAGGATATAGCTGATTCTTATGAAGGCTGTGAGGATGAAGAAGATTCCTTGGATGAGGAATCGACTCTTTCTCTTCACTGTTCATCTTCATCAGATGAAAGTTGTGTTTGTTGTCTTAGTAAGGAAAGTGCATAAATTGACTCTATTCTAGAAGTTGATATTCTTTGTAGATCTTTATCTAAAAAGCCTAGATATGAGCAACCTATTTTTGACTCATATGACGATGATAAGGTGTTGCTTCCTGGATTGAATCTTGAAGGAAACTTGCGTTTAATAATGAAGAACAATTTTCTCAGGTTGGGCAAAAGATACCTCTTGGTAGTGTGTTCGAGGCTCCTCTTTCATTTGATCATTATGGAGACAATGATGAATATGTGGAGGTGTTTTTCGAAGAGAAGGGCATTAGTATCCATCCTTCTAATGAAAATTAAAGCTTCTGCCAAGGGTAACATGTTAAGGAGAAGAAACCATCCATTTATATACATGAGGATATTTCTTGTTGTCAGCTAGCAGATGTTACCAAAGAAGGAAAAAGAGAAGTGGATTAGCGGACTACATAAGCCTTTCACTCACCTGTGCTTGCCACATACATTCAATCAGATGTGAGCATCTATAAGGTAGACCAGGATTTCCGATCCCAACCCAGTAAGTTTTATCACCTATTATATGACCCTGTAGGGAGGTACATGGAGTTGCATTTCCTCAATGTATTGAAGCCTCCAAGATTCATCTTACCTTCGTCATTGGGAGGTAATCATAAGAATGTAATTAGTTTGTTGTCACAAATTTATTATCCCTTTCTAACCAGTGACAGAGCAACTAAGTTTTCAATTAGGAAGTTGTTTGAATGGCTTTGGTGGAAGTTTTCTTTCACCTAACCGTTACACATAAAAAATACTCACTTTGATAGTGTCGCAAGTGTCATCATTACAAGTGTCGCAAGTTTCGCATTTTGCTCATAAGTGTCGCAAGTGTCAAGGAAAGCATACTATCATGATGCTTATCTCGTGCCTATAACAACATGAGAAGGACACTTGACACACATCAAACACTTGATTTGGAAGAGGAGGAATGGTTAACTGGGCTTATGAACCTCTTGCCATCTGAAAGAACCCAAAAAACTGAGTTTTTGGAGGAGAGCACTCCCCTATACCTCTCTCTAGAGTGTTGGCGCTCTCCTATACACTATATGGGAGCATTATAACATTGTATCATCCCTTTTGAAGGAGCTCTCCTACTCTTAGGAGTGTTGGCACCCCCCTAAATCCTACTTGGGAGCGCTATAACGCTCTGATGGCCCTTTTGAGGGAGCGCTACCTATTCTGGGCAGTAGTTGGTTTATTGAGAAGAATGGGGGAAATATCTTTTCAATCTTAGAAGGCAGTTGGATTCGAATATCTAGTCCAACCATGATCTTAGGGAAGATCCCTAACTCAAGGAGGAAAATCCTCAACTCACTAATATCTCAAGTGGTTGAGCCTCTCCAAGGCTATATAAGCAAGCTTTCTCATGGTGAAAGGGGGAGATGGATAGAGAATCATACCAAACTTATGATCTCATAAGTGATATTTGGAGAAGGGATGAGAAGCATGAAACCTATGATCTCATAGGAAACACATAGTGAAGTGGAGGCTAATCAGCGAAGCTATTGTCATTCCGATCGTGGATCTTTTGAGCAAGGGTTAGGCAAGGAGAACTTGATGAAACTGCTACATTCCATCTATGGCTGTAAGTAACATTTTGTCCTCATTAATGTAATATGCTTGGCCCGTTTCTTTCTAATTTGTGTTTGATATTAAATGAATTTTTCTCTAAGTAGATAGGTCTGCTTCGAACTAATCTCGATAGAATAGGAAGTGATTATACTTTGTTTGTCTATAGAGCTTATCGAGGAGCTCAAGATTGGAGTTCAACTCGGAGCGTGCAGGGACAAACACTGGTAAAAGGTACACCTTTCCTCCTTCCTCTTCATTCATTAGTTTGTGTAGACCTAAAAGGAAGTCAGTGACCATGATAAGAACTTTCTGTCTTAGAGTTAAGAGTCTATCTCTTTGAGGAGAACTACCTATCCGCAGGAATATTTTCCTTCAATAGAAACTGGCGACTCCACTAGGGAATCAAATCGAAACTTTTGATTTTGATTTTTCCTCATAGACCTTGTATTACCCTTTGATTGTTTTCAGACCTTTTTCACCCCATATGTTTGATTTCATATGCTGATTGACTCTTTACCCCATCACATTCAGCTTGATTGTCAAAATTTGACTGAAATTTTGGGTTTTTGGACATTTTTATGAGTTTTTTAAGCCTGACGCCCTTGTGCCCATGTTAGCAGAGTGACAACACCCCCTAAAGGTGTTGGACAGATATTTATAATGCTTGGTGTCCCTTACAATAGAGCCCCAGCCCCTTTTTGCACAATATCTTTTCAAAAATTGCATTTTTGAGGTCCAGACCCTGTTTTTTCACTTGTTGAGATCCTTTATGATTCAATGCTTCTTCCCATTGAACTTTGACATCCCTCCTTCTGAGGAATAAGCACTTTGATGCTTAGAGTTGGTGGCCTTCTTCATTATTTTTGAGTTTTTGCTATTGAGAGCTTGAAATCAATCCACTGTTTTCTTCTCTCCTATTCGATTGAGCGGGAACTCTGGTGAAGGGCATCAGGAATCTGTGAACCATCTTATCTGGTTCTTTGAAGTCATCATTCTTAAACATCTCTCTTTTGTGTGAATTGTTTGATTTTTCTTTGTTATCTTTTGTCTTATGTTTGCTTCTTGTTTCAATCATAGCAAGAGGGTGTGTGTCATGTGTGCGAAATCTGATCATACTTGTCCGAATCTCCTTGATCTGAAAGGGTAGTTGGTAGGAGAAGTTTTTTGCATTGAATTAATCATCATTTGCATACAAACGACAAAGATACATATTAGTGATTGGTTTGCATATTAGAAGGCATTTTTGAAAATGTTTTAGCATTGCATTGGATTCGATTGAGAACCGATTGATTGAAGACGTTTCATATTAGTGTTTAAAAGTGAAAACGACTCCTTCTCTTTCCCTTAAATAGGCGTTCATTGAAAAGAAATGATTGCTTATCATATTCTATGCATCCTTTTGGGAATTGAGTCATCATTCCATTAGTTTCACTTTCATGCACCCTTTGAGTAAAGAACAACTCTAAAATGAATGCTAATTAAAAATTATCTAGAACATTTTAGTTTTTAGGATCTTCCACCAACAGTAGACTAGGGTTAGCACTTTGGATTAGGCTGTGAGTACAACTCTCCAAATTTTTTCAAAACAAACATTAGCATCCTGAGCTAGGGAGAGTCAAATCCAATTGTCACATTGGTTTTCTGGGATCCCCCTCTCACATAGGGGTTACGCACAAGGTCACATTCAGGCGAATTACAGAGATTATCCCTCTGTGTTTTAACTGTTTGTAGTGGTTGAATCGTATATTGGGGGTTGCTTGGAGGTATACCCACGATTATGTGTGGGAGCCTCTCGGGTTGATTTTGGACTTGTTATCCTGCCCATACATTTCGAATCGGATTGTCGACTGTACCCGCCCAGGGAATCACTGTGGATTGGTGTTTTTAGTTGCCATGATATTTAGGTACTTACACAAGGTGACGGTGAAGGGAAGTCTCACTGTACCTGGAACAGACATTGGTCAAACTCACTCGGGCTCCTTGGAGGGTAAATCCACAATTACTGCATGGAAGCTTGCACCAAGGTGAAAGTCTGTTAAGCAGGTTGCCATTGTAACTGTTCCACCATATCCTATCCCCTTCTTGACTTGATCACATGACGTTGGATTTCATCACCAACTAGTACGGTCATCGAAAGAAGTTTTTTTTGTCTGCTTCGTTGATTCCTAGATTTTATTAGCGTATGTTGTTTCGTTTTGTTAGTTGGCCCTAGATTTTCAGTGTGTTCTGTCTTTCTCCACAATTGAGCCTGTAGACGATAAAGTTCTTCGCCGATCACATAGGATGCAAGGGCTGCCTCCGAAAGGATATCAACCCTTACCTCCTAACCCTCCAGAAGACAGCTACCATAGAGAGGTAGAAAATCAATCTGACGTTGGAAGTGCTACTGCTCCTCCGTTAGATAACTCAGAAGGCGCTTTGGTCACGATTGAAAATCCCACTACATCTGTGTCGGTAACCCCTCTCGAACTACTTTTGGTTTGTTTAGACTCCCTTGGGAATGTCATAGACGAAGAGATCCCACGATTACCAAAGAGGATCTTTACCAAAACATATATGGGATCCACAGAACCAATCTTTGGTGAGGAGTATAGGACTCCTATCCATCCTAGCACTGCAGTAGAAACCAATCCCACACCTGCTCATTCTGTATGGAGGACTTCATCGGGACATGATATCTATGAACATTTCGAATCCTTTCGACAACCCTTTCAACCTCATGACCCTCCTAGTGACACAGGACCATCCAGTCAAACCATGAAACACCTAGTCGATCAGGTTATTCACCCTACTGCTACACTAGCACAAGTCCATCCTAATGCTAGACTCATAATCTCTACTCATCCCCAAAGCACTTCAATCTCTACCCTTGTTTCTACAAGTTTTTTCTCTACAGCTCCGCATGTTCCACACGATCCTGCTGGGACATCTTCTCACCCGAGAACGCAGACCCCTATTGGCCAAACACAACCAGCTGGAGGGAAACGGCCATTCAATGAACCGTTTCCTCCTGGAGGACTACCTTTCCATGGAGGTCCTACCCCTCCCGAGGGACAACCCACTTTTCATGCTCCTCCTGGAGAGAAATATCTGTTTTCCAGTCACACCTCGGTCGTAAATCCGCCATTGGCAGGAGGGAAACCCTCATTTGCTGGAAACCCTTCACAATTTTGGGGAGTATCTTCATGAGGAATTTTTACCCAACCCCACGTTGGGGGGACCTTGTATAATAACCCACTAGGAGGAGTATACAATCCTATCCCTTTCGGAACATCTTACGGGCAATCTTATCCGGGCGGCATCCAAAACACCACCTGGAGTGCTCCGGGACCACAGTCTTATCCTCCTCATGGGCCTCATGTGTATTTGCCTCTAGGATCTACTCCTTACCATTCTCAAGGGAAAAAATGTTTATTCTACTCATGGGCAAATAAATCACCCAGCCTATAATGTTCAGAACCCACCGGGTTATGCCAATGTTTATCATGCACCATCGAATACTTCTTATCCTGGCCAACAACAACTGTATGTAGGAGGACCTGCTGGTTACAACTATCCACCTAACCCAATCTATGGTCCTACTGGTGTTCCTATGCCGCACCAGTATCATTTGCAAATTAACCAACAACTACCTTTCCTTGCGACTCTGGATCTCCCAGACTTGTCTCGGTTAACTAATGATCCTATTTCTCATTCACTAGTTTGGCCAGTCATTCCAGCTAAACTTCCTTCTGATATTCCAAAATTTGACAGAAATCCTGGCGAAGATCCAAACAACCATGGGATGACTTTCCATTTGTGGTGTTCATCAAACTCCCTCATGGATGATTCTATACATTTGCGTCTTTTCCAATGAACGCTTACCGGTTCGACAACAAAGTGGTATATTGAACTACCACGTGATTCTTTTCATGATTTCAATTCCCTTGCCATGTATTTCCTCACGCACTTTCAACTGCCTATTCACTACGAGACGGGTACTGAACTCTTGACCTCCCTTTTTTAAACTAAATCCGTGCATATCTCTGACCATATTCATGAGTGGAGGCGACAACGAAGGATGATCAAGGTAGTCATTCCCGACATGCTCTTGGCAGAATGGTTTACTAAATCACCGTTACCCCCAATCGCTCGCGATGTCGCTATGGGTGGTGCAGTCACAGAGGAAAAATCCATCGCTCGGGCTCAATATTTAGATTTGGTTTATTCCCAATCTAGTACTTTGTATGATTTATTTCTGAATGCTGCTCGAGCTAATACCGATCCTTCTAAGCCATCATCCTCATCTCATGCGGATGGTGTTATCGGTTTCGTCAAAACTCAATATTTTTCCAAATCAACTACATCCTCCTCTACCTCCCCCAAAACTCATATGTCTGAGGTGAATGCAGTTCAATCTGCCCCTTCACAACAATCCAGAGGTAATAAGAAGACAAAGAATAAATAAAAAAATGACAATGAACAAACAAAAAATCAAGCTCAACCACCCGCTACCAAAAAGAAAACACAACGAAAACTAAAATTCCCATGTATCATTTGTGGTGACGATCACTACACTTGATATTGTTCACTTCACAATGAAGTGGCCAAAATTTTCCAAGGGAAGTCACAACCCGCTGTGCTTACTCAACCTTTCCCACAGTAGCAATCCATGGTTTCTCAAACCCCCTCTATTGGGGGTAGTTCTAGCGATCCTAATGATGAGGCCTCGTCGAGTGCACATATTTATATGTTTAATGGGATCAATTTGACCACTCTCTCTAAGACATACGACACCCCAGGTAACCCTGACAAAGGAAAAGACACTAACGGTGTCGGTACTTTAACAGATCCATCATCGTCCTCCGTCAGTCTTCCATCGATTAATCCTCTATCTGGACCACTTCAGATTGAGAAACCCACGTTCGACTCTATCTTACGCCCTCCTAAGAGCACTATCCACAAAACCACCTTTAATCCTAGTTCACGTGCTACCCAGAACTACAACATTGTTGAATATTTGGCTCAAGCACCCTGTGCTATGTCTGTGTTAGAAGTTCTACAGCACTGCCCCAGTCAACGTAGAATGATATTGGCCACTCTTGGCATTGTTGATCCTGAGTCATCCAATCAGATCATGTTTAACCTGGACAATTATGCGTCTCGACTCTCCCACCAACTTGCTTTCCAAGTTGATGTTATTGTTCACAATCAACAAATCCACCAAACTATTCTGGATGAGGGAGCCTCAACTTGTGTCATGTCTTTGGCATGTTGGAAAGGTTTAAAATCACCAGCACTCAACAAATCCCCAACGATTTTACGCCCCTTCGATGGGTGAGATTTTCATCCCCATGGGCTTTTACAGTCCCTGCCCATCCAATTGGGTGGAAAAACTGTTACTGTTGATGTCGAGGTGGTTGATTCTCCCCTCGATTACAACTTGTTACTTGGAAGAAGTTGGTTTTATGCTATGATTTTCGTTGCCTCGTTAGTATTTCGATGTGTACAATTTGCTCACCAGGGAAAAATTGTCACTGTTGATCAGTTAGATTTCTGCACGACCAATTCTTGTGTTCCCGCTACCAACAATATTCCTTTCTTGGGAGACCACAAGATCACGTATGAAAGCGTTGGTGTTGGCTCACTAAAAGATTCTAGCCTCATGGGTACCTTCCCTACACCACTTCCTCCGACTACACATCATATTTCCACCGTTGATATGATTTCGACTGCGGCTTATCAATCTTTGGAATCATCTGAACCTAGGATTTTACCTTGTCTGTTGGAATTCGATGCACTAAGTGACACTGTGCCACTTAGTCCAGCCAAAACATCATACGTTTCTATCCAATCCATTTCTCCCTCATCATATGAACAACATCTATTGGCACCTAACATTTCCTTGATGCAATCATGGTTGAGTTCCTTGTCATCTGCGATCGACTACATTTCCCCAAATTTTCCTTCGGATGAATCTTTTCCAGAAATGCTTCACATTAACAAGTTACCTTGGGATAATAACCATCACCGATCCTCTTTTATTCTCCCTCGTGAATAAATTCGGGAAGATATCCACTCTATCTCCCCTCCTGGTGTTGATTTTTTATCATCTCCCATGATTTCAACTGCCGATAATTTGGATCCGGTAGTGGACATGGTAATTTCTTCGGTAGGATTATTGGAGCCTAATCTCCTTACTCCTATCGTGACCCTCGACATGTGTTCCTTATTGAGTGATTATCTTCCATCTAGCGAATATCTCCTGGATGCCATGATTGTGTTTTATCCTTTGACATGGTACCCTTCCAAAGCATTATCCTCTTGGAAGCCATGATCCGAATGAAACCACGAGCATAGTTTCTCTTCTCTGTGGAAAGCTCGTTAAACAATGAAATAGAGGCCCTGATCATAGTTCTTTTACCATGTCAAGCTTGTTAAAAAATGAAACAGTCACCTCTCTTGAACCTTCTTTCATCCACCCTTCTCCTTTTTCTCATCTACTAGAGACATTGGTGACGACCTTAGAGCTGGTGAATGAATTGAAGCTTGGAGGGCATGTCTCCAGCCTTTTATGATCTTTCTGGAATTATGCCACTAGTTTTCAAGCTGGGGGCATATCGAGCTTAGTCTTTGTTCTTTCTCGTGCTCATAAATATATGAGAATGCATCCGGGTAGGACTTTTATCTATTTTCCGAACCTGTATGGATACACAAAAAAGGAACCCCCTGGAGTCTCCTTTAAGCTCTTTTCAAACTCTCTAAACATGAAAATATTGCCGAGTGATATTGCTTCCTTTTCCACTCATTAAAAGGTTTGAAAGGGCATCTTTCGAGTGATAATGTATCTCTTTTTCGGCCTCGCGAGACTAACATTAAAAAAAGGGCAACACTTGAGTCATCTTTAAGTTCTTTTCAGACTCTCTAAAGATGAAAAGATTGTCGAGCACCTTGTTCTCTTCATGCTCGTTAAAGTATTTGAAGAAAACGTCTGTTGAGCAATAGTTTATCTCTTTTTTGGTCTCACCAGACTACTTTACGAAAAAGGAACTGAGAGAGTTCTCTTTTAAGTGTTTTTCCAAACTCTATAATCATGAAAAACCTTCGATTTTTCTGTCTTTAGACTCGCTAAACAAAACATCGATAGGCCCATATGGGATCGAACCCTTACTTCTCCCAATTCATTGAACAAAGGAAGAGGAACTTACCGAAGGTGATTTTTATAGAGCATGTGTTATCCTCCTCAAGCTCGTTAAATTAAAAAGAGGTACTCGTCTATCTAGATGGGGGAAAAAAATTGAAAGAAGCAAACCAAGCAGTTTTTTGAGAAAATTACCCAGTAACTCTTAGAGTCACCCTTGAACATGACACTTTGTCTTTGCGTACATCTTAATCCATTTAACCTCTGCACTGAACCAATCCTTTGAGTTTTTCTCACTCCTTTGGGTCACCCGACGAAAGTCACAGTATCCACTGCATTATCATTTTTTGGTCCATGTCATGTTTCTGCTGTTGTGCCTCAGTGTTCAAGGGAAGTATCCGCCTCGAGAGTCAGCCATCACAAATATCTTGTCTCAATACTCATGTCATTCCATGTTCATTTGATCTACCAATTACATCTCTGTTTCTGTTTCATGTCGTTGATGGGGGATACATCAGAGCCCTCCTTCGATGAGTCTATTCCTATCGACTTCAACACATTATCCAGGAACTAGATTTAGAAACCAATTAGTACTTTGGGACCTGCATGCCTCAATGGCAGGCCTCCTCATATCCGACAGTGGGTTTACATCATTGAACTCTGATCAGATGATTCCATGGATGTTCGACTTCGACCCATCCATTCACATTCGTTGGAATGTACTAGAGTACCTTGTGAATCATTGACATTAATGGTGATCTCCCTCACGCTTGTTAACGGTTCACATCATTGACCGGTAATCAAGTGGTTTCTACCATGTTTGACATCAATACATCTATTCACATGGTTATATTCGTACTACATCAGGATCGGTAAGAAGACCCTAGGTTGAGTGATCACTCTAATATGTACTTTTCCCAAGTTGCGATGGAGTTTCTCTTGAACCATGACACATATACTGTCACATAGATCCACTTTGTATTGGTCGTGGCTATGTCTTGTCATCTCGTAGATCCACTGTGTATTCTTCATGGGTACAATCAGTTCAGGTCATAAGAGTATAGATCCACATTGTATCCTCAATGGCTATACCTTTTATCAATACAATTATGGATCCACAATGTATTTTATGGCGGCCATATCTTGCAAGTCTTGATCACCCAAGCATAGGTATGCCTGCCTTTGGTTTGAAACATGTCATAATATTTGTTGGATGTTTGTGTGTAGCTTCAATCAGGTTCTCTACATCTATACCCTTGCTTGAAAGTCTACAAAGCATTTCAGTTATCAATTCTTTTCTTCTAACTTCATACTTTGGGGAGCAATCTGTTACACATAAAAAATACTCACTCTGATAGTGTTGCAAGTGTCGTCATTACAAGTGTCGCAAGTGTCAAGGAAAGCATACTATCATGATTCCTATGTTGTGCCTATAACAACATGAGAAGGACCCTTGACACACATCAAACACTTGATTTGGAAGAGGAGGAATGGTTAACTGGGCTTATGAACCTCTTGCCATTTGAAAGAACCCAAAAAACTGAGTTTTTGGAGGAGAGCACTCCCCTATACCTTTCTCGGGAGTGCTGGCGCTCCCCTATACACTATATGGGAGTGTTATAACACTGTATCAGCCATTTTGAGGGAGCGATCCTACTCTTAGGAGTGTTGGTGCCCCCCTAAAGCCTACTTGGGAGCGCTATAACTCTCTGATGGCCCTTTTGAGGGAGCGCTACCTATTCTGGGCAGTAGTTGGTTTGATGAGAAGAATGGAGGAAAGATCTTTTCAATCTTGGAAGGTAGTTGGATTCGAATCCCTAGTCCAGCCATGATCTTAGGGAAGATCCCTAACTCAAGGAGGAAAATCCTCAACTCACCCCAATGATATCTCAAGTGGTTGAGCCTCTCCAAGGCTATATAAGAAAGCTTTCTTATGGTGAAAGGGGGAGCTGGATAGAGAATCATACCAAACTTATGATCTCATAAGTGATATTTGGAGAAGAGATGAGAAGCATGAAACCTATGATCTCATAGGAAACACATAGTGAAGTGGAGGCTAATCAGCGAAGCTATCGTCATTCCAATCATGGAGCTTTTGAGCAAGGGTTAGGCAAGGAGAACTTGATGAAACTGCTACATTCCATCTATGGATGTAAGTAACATTTTGTCCTCATTAATGTAATGTGCTTGGACTGTTTCTTTCTAATTTGTGTTTGATATTACATGAATTTGTCTCTAAGTAGATAGGTTTCCTTCGAACTAATCTCGATAGAATAGGAGGTGGCTATACTTTGTTTGTCTACAGGGCTTATCAAGGATCTCAAGATTGGAGTTCAACTCGGAGCGTGCAGGGACAAACGCCTGTAAAAGGTACACATTTCCTCCTTCCTCTTCATGCATTAGTTTGTGTAGACCTAAAAGAAATTCAGTGACCATGATAAGCACTTTTCGTCTTAGAGTTAAGAGTCTAGATCTTTGAGGAGATCTACCTGTCTGCAGGAAGATTTTCCTTCAACACTAACATATTGTAAAAATCAGTTAAGGTAGGTTTGTACATAAATAAGATCCTTCTGGAGCATGTGAGTTTGTTTTATTTTCAAGTAGATAACATACATATCAGCCTGTGGTCCTTAGCAGGATGCTTTTTGAGCTCGACTCCACAACCCAAAGGCTAAGGCACTGGAACTGTGTGTTCTTGGCAGCTCGAAGGGAGCATGCCATCCCCTATGGAGCCAAACATTATCACATATAGCTGTCAAAAGTTCATAGGATGACCAAGTCCTTGGTATGCGTAGATATCATCCTTGAGCACAAAGAGAAACATTCAGAGAAGTCCATTTCGGGCTTGAATCAACAACAAGAAGGTTTGATTTTCATCGGTGGAGATCCCATAAGTAGTTTAGATCAACGACTCTCGGGAGGTCAGGATTTCAAAGTCGTGCAAGGATTAATGACTTGGCAGAGGAGTTGAAGTCCCAAAGTAAATCTGAGCCATTGAAGGCTAAGGACACATGTCAACATATCTCACACTTCAGAAGACTTACTTTGTAGGATTGTGCGAGCAAGCAGAAGAAAACTCTCGAAGTCCGAACTCCCAAACTAAATCTTGGCTATCCAAATCTAAAGGACATGTAGAGGCAGATCTCTCACTTCGAGAATTCATAACTTCAAAGGATTGTAAGAGCTGTGCATTGAAAATTCTTGAAGAGCCAAAGCCCAAACTCTTGAAATAATTGTGGACCATTGATCTCAAACCAACAAGGACCATTGATCTTGGCAGCAACCCCAAAGTCTTAAAGGTCCCAAATTAAATCTCGACCGTCCAAATCAAAAGGACACGCGTCACTAGATCTCTCACTTTAGGAATTCAAAACTTCGGAGAATTGCGCGAGCAAGCAGGAGAAAAAGTCTTGGAGCCCTAACTCCTAAAGTAAATCTCGATCATCCATAACAGAAGGCCATGCATCACCAGATCTCTCACTTTGAGAATTCAACACTTTGAAATATTGAAAGAGATATGCATTGGAAAGGCCCGAAGTCTGAACTCCCGAAGTATTTGTGAGTTGTTGATCTCCACAACAAGAATTAGGTTCCATCCAAGAGTGACACGTAGCAAAAAAAGTGGGGCTTTCCCAAATAGCATATCACGACCAGATCGATGGTAACGCTTCATTGTGGGGGCAGAACATGCTCGAATGATAAAATTCTTGAGAGGTCCCGCAATTGAAACTATGGTATAACAAAATCGCTACATGGAGAAAGGTGGTGGATTGCGGGCTCAAAAGTGGTGTGGATCCAAATCTCCTTTGATGGCCCTGCAACCACGTGCTTATATAGCATCATATCTAAGAGCATCACATGGCGGCCCTGTCGAGCTGCAGATATACCATGTAAATCAACATTTAATTGTCAACCCGGGAAGGTAGACTTAGAGGAACCAGCACAGGAAATGCAGGGCTGAAGAGGGGGTTTAAAGGATGCCAAACTATTCTCTGAACTGCTAAAAGAAACTCACTGAAAGAAGCTAATGTACTCTACTCTGTTCTGCACGCGTTTTCACTACTCCGTACTACCTGGTACTAACCGGTACTGTTCTATATATGCATGTAAAAGATAAACTGAAAACAACTAAGTTCTTGCTACTTATCACTCCACACAACTCAACAACCATCCTATGAAACTTTCTATTGCAATCAAAAGAACTTATTCATCTCATGAGATACCCAAACTAGTTCCTGAATGTTGAGCAGTCTAAATGTGAAAACTGAAGAAATGAAATCACTGGCTGGAAAGATAATGCTAAACCCTTGGTTGTAATGAAATGAAATACTACTTCTATCAAACCACTG
>ML791009.1:230891-278328 GCA_009831015.1 Picea engelmannii | reverse complement strand
TAAATACTTTGATGCCAGCTATTGGGTTTTGCCAGCTATGAGCACTCTGTTTAGATTATCTTGGCATTTTGCATATTGCCCAATAACCCCAGAAACTGAAGTAAATGATGACTTTAACCATTTGCACATCTTGAATAATATTGTCGAAATCATTCCCAAATAAAACACAAACATACCCCATGTCTTTTTGCAAACAACTTCAACAGCACCACTTGGTAACTTTGCCCAGAGATAAATTATTCCTTGTCTGCCCTTTACCGTATTTGCACCAAGAGGTGACAGTGCATCCACATTATAGTTGAATTCTTCGCTCATTTGTGGTTTTGGAAGCACTTCATGGTTTCTGTCTGCAATGGAACATATATGTGTAACAGAACATGAATAGCATAGAAAGAATTCCCTTTGTTAAACAAAAGTCTTCAAGAGAGTAATTAATATCTTCAAGAAACAGAAAGAAAATGTTATAAATTCAGAGCCCAACAGGCCCCCTAGGCGTTGAGCCTCATCCCGATCCCGATGAGAGAACAGTTAATGAAAAAGGAGTAGTGGTTGAAACCTCAACTCACTCCATAAGTAGAAGGCATGGAGGGTCTGGCCATAGAGACAACACTCTCATCTCGAGGTACCATGATGGACGATTTTTCTTGCAAGCCCATGCTGAGTTGAGTTTATGTTTGACAGGAGGATACACGCATAATCTGACAGAAGAAGGCGTAGACGTAAGGCCTTGAATGGAATGGCCATATCACACTCTTGGGAGTGTGTTGGCAGCCAATTCACATTTTTATACTATCCGTATAAGCTACCTACACCAGTGTTTTGCAAACCTTAATTTTTGTTGCAATCCTTGAATAAAACAACACTATTATTTTTGCACTATTTGCACACTTACCTTTGCTCTTGTTTTCACGACTGAAAGCGTGAAAAATTGGTTTTTGAAGTCACATTAAAATCGTCACTGAATTGTCGTTATCATTCTTGTCGATATGCCCATTGCGTTTACAATTTACTTATCGTTATACAGTTGGCAAGACCTTTTGATCTGTTCTTATTTGACATTCTTTGATTGATTATGTAATTTCGTTTCATGAGTGATTGAGTTTGTGATGCATTGGTAATTGGATTTACATGTTCTTTCATCGATTCACTTGGCACATTGGTTACATAAAAATGCATTGGTGTTATGGTTAAACCCTTCGTATAAATCGTTTCATATAACACATGTTTCATACAATCAAACCCTTGTTATTGATTTCGATTTATTGCTATGGTTTTGAAACTATGGTAAAACTATGGCACGTGCAAATTTTTGGTCCACTTACCATATATCCATTGGTTGATTGAAATGGCATAGTTTTTAACACATATGCATTGTGATATGTATAGATAAACATGCCGGCGGTTGTACTGTGGGTAATGACTATTCTGCATGGGACAAAATAGCTCCACCACCTTCGCATAATATGTCATTAATGTCTTTCCCCCTATCCCTGTTTCACCTTTGCTAGTTTCGGGTAAGCCTATGAGCATTCTGCCCTTGCATAGGCTATGTTCAAACCCTGGCTCGTGCATCCTGCTCATCGTGTGCTCCTGTCTATGGCACCGGTGGTGCGAATAGAGCCGAACGGTAGTCAATCTCTGTTACTATTCGATAACGCCCATAAGGATTTAGAGGATAGTGGTTGGCTCATGTTTGTACAAAGGTTTGAGGGTTTTAATCTGTTTGTTGCACAACAATTCGCCCTTACCTTTGATGGGTGTAGGGAAAAAGTAGGTGACATTCAACTTGAACTCAATGAAGAATTCATAAGCTCTACCACAAGATTAGCATCCATGGACCAGCGATGGTTTAAAAACTCCAAAGTCGATGAGGTGTCGTGGCCTTTACTATTCGTATCATGAAAGGTTACATCCTATGACAAAGGTATGCCTATTTCCACACTTAAACCCAGGTGGCATGATCTTTTGATAATGGTTAAACAATTTGTGACCTGTGAAGGTCGGTATGGATTGGTTTTTTCTTTATCACCTTCGACTGTTAATGAATTTTATGGGCTATCCATTGAACATGCCATTTTACTTCCTACGTAGTATTTACAAAATGGCTAAGACGTTCAAATGCGAGAAGGCTTATAGAAGCTTGTTTCACCATGGCTTGATTAGACTCATTGTCGTTCACCATTTAAACCTTCACGATGATAATTGGCAAGATTTTCTCTCTCAAAATGGCTTTGTTGATTCAGAGTCTATCCAAATCGACAACTTTGTGGTTAGTGAGACTATGGTCGGGACGCCCGTGCCATTCCATGTCCTTCTACCCTCTCCCAAACCCTCGGTTGGCCCTGACATCGACCTACCCGACATCATAATAGACAAGGTTGAGGCTGTAAAGAAACCTGTAAGTAAGAAGGTCAAGGGTAACCCTACTGTCAACAACAAGGGTAAAAAGAATGCTCAATTGATATCAAGACTTGCCCGGAATAAGCCTAAGCCAAACACTGATCAAAAGCCCATAGTTCTGAGCAAGGAATCAGACTCTGATATCGAGCATTTCTTAGTTGAAGAGTACTTCTATTCCCAAGGCCTATGCTCCGAGCCACCCTATGACTATGTTTATAATTTTCCCCCATGCCTAAAGAACAATCCTAATTACCCAGGAATCAAGCTACATAATGAAACCCTCGGTGATTTAAACAAACCCTTGCCTACAATTTCGAAGCCTGAACAAACATCATGTATCTAATGCAATGTGTGGTTAGAGTGCTACTATACCGACATTCCCTTGTTACAGTCAAAGATAAAATCATTGGAAAACCAAGTCACAGTGTTGTCGAGAGAAAGGGACAGGCTTGGTTCGATCGTTTTTAGGAATGTCGAATCGGCAACAGCCTTCGTCAATTCCAAATTATCATCACCGAGTTGTTTTCTGATTATCCAGGTATGAATTTCAATATCAATTTTGTTTTATGAATTGCTTGGATTGATATAATGAATTGGTATTTGGGTTTCGATTAGTTCTGTTCATTATTCGAAATGATTCTTTCATAGTTTGATTATCAAAAAACGGTTATGTTGTGGATCCTGTACATTAGATTCTTTCTGCTAAAATCAAATGTAGTGATGATTTGGTTATGCGATTTGGTCATTCCCAGTTTAGCAATTGATTGGTTTTCATTGGGTTTGATTCGTTTTGAATAATTCTGTTGGTTTGAATTAACCAAATCAATGGGGTTTGCTTTCGCTTGGATTTTGTTTGCATCTGACCGGTACAGGAGATTTTTATGCTAAAATTAGAACACGGTTATGTTTTGATTTAATACAATTTCGTTGTGGTTGGATGTCATCAGCTCTGATTTAGTTCTTATGATTTGATTTTGGAATGATTTCGTGGGCTTGAATTGGTATGATCCTTTAAATGTGTTATGCATCATTATTAGTGACTAGGTTGATAAATACGATGAAAACTAATAAACTCAAAACAACACTGTTGACTTCAATTAGCCACGAACGTCTCTGTTTTGTATTGAATCGATATTCTTGTTTGGATTTGGATTACATTCGACCTGTGTTGAAGATCTATTTGCTAAAAATCGTGTGGCTATACTAATTGATATGATTTTTCATAACGATTTTGTCAAACCGTTTCGATTAGTTCCCGTGTGCCACGATTGGCATGATCATTTGTATTTGTTTAATATAGTTTTATCAATTTGAAGAACGATCCTGTTGATTTCGTTTTGGATTTGAAAACGATTTTGTTAATGGAGAAGGCGACATGAAATATTGCATGGAAAATCTCTTAGCTGGTTACAGTTTGTGTCGATTTCAATTAGTTTATGAAAACGATTTCATTGTTTTCAAATATCTAATGCGATTCTGTTTACCCGAAACTGTGATAACAAATGGAACGGAGTACATGTATCTCTGTAATCATTCGATTGATCATAATCTTGTTTGCTCTCAAATTAGTATAATAGTTTTTTATTTGAATGATTCGTTGGTTTTTAAATAGTAATTAGATACTTGTTTAATAGTTTGAATTTAATTCTTTGAGTTTTGAATTGGTTTTAATACGATTCTGTGTTCAATTTAGACCAGCTACAGAATCGCAAGATTCTATAGCTAGTCTTAGAAATTAGATTTTTGTCAATTTTATTAATAAAATATCCTCTAACATTGTTTATTCTTGTCCTTGTTCAGGTACATATGAATTGCAATGATCAATTTGGGCATGCTGTGACAATATAGGAGATATTTGTGTGATATAGTTTTTATTTTTAAGTTGTTAGTTTGAGTTAGAAATAGAGACTTGGGATATTTTCCCAGATTTGTGTAAACTGTTTTGATAATTCCCACAGGGATGTTTTAGCCTGTAGGAGGTCTTTAAATACTTGTCATTTTTTTGTAATAAACAGATCATCCTCACTATGGGAGAACTAGACTATGGATTTATGATACAGACTGGAATGAAAGTTGATGTCTTGTAACAGCTTTCGGTTTCAATATATCAAACTTTTGTTTCAAGTTTTATTCATGTCATTTTGTAGTTGATTATAGACTACTTTAGCTATCGTAATCTATTGCAGGTTGATGTGACTTGATTAATGTGTTATCCATATCTGATCTCTTTTATTATTTAAAAACACAGCAATTACTTTGTTTCAGTTAATGAACCACAGATTTCTCTTCTTTGTTAATTGGATCATTTTGTACAAATCCTTGCACATAGATTTATCTAAATGTCATGATTTGTAAATTATAAGATTGTTGTAACTTTTATGTCTTGTTTGTTCTGTTATCGATATTCAAAAGAGCACTGCTGCTTAATGTTTACTAGAGGTTGGCAGAGGATTGATGCAGGTTTCCTTCCATCGAACAACTGAACTGGATTCTTTACACAGGACAAATTGGAAAGCGTTATTATAAGTTAGCTTATTAGTATAATTTAATTAGTTCAGATAGATATATATATTAGTTTAGATTTGTAGTTAGATTTATTATTTTAGTTGCTTAGCTTAGATAGTTTTTTTTAGTTTATTTCTTTTTCATAAAATTATAAAAATCAAAAACAATAGTTTCGCTGTCTTAGGACAGATTACAAATGAGTTTTGCAGGTTTTCATTTAAATCTGTAATTTGTAAATATTGCACATTTGTGATTAAGATTTAATTTTGTTAGTAGTTAGATATTTAATTTCATAGAGTTATTATAGTATTAGATAGTAGATTGTATATATAATAGTTTAGATTTGTTTATTAGTTTGTTTTAATTGTTACTTTTCATTTAGATTAGTTAATTTAGAGTAGTTTTCTTTTTATTTTCTTAGGACTTAGATCGGCTAACGGAGCTGCTAAACCTGTCAGGGTGGGTTATCCCAAACGGCTTGGGTTATTTAGATAACCCCGAACCGGATCCACTCTTCAAGTTGACGGACGATCAATTGCACCCGTCAACAGAGTGGTGGACTGATCTGGGTATAAATCAATCAGTTCAATATTTTGTGAAGGGGAGGTTTTCTTCAGAGTCTGGAGAGCCGAGAGAGTTTTAGGAGCAGGGCTCTGTAGTTTTTTATTTTGTATGCCCGAGGGCTTGGGTTGTAAGTATATGTTATTGAAGATTCCTTTGAATCATTTTTATAAGACCGTCTTCTTAGTTTACACGATATTTCTTTTTTCCTTCCTGTATGAATGTAATCTCTCTGATTTATGGATCCCTGAGGCGCCGGAGGATCTGTTTCTATCATGCCCATATTTTATGGTTTGTCATATTTTCTCTCTTTTTCTTATTGTCTGGATGTAATCTCTCAGATTTAAGGATCCTCGAGGAGATGGAGGATCTATTGTTATCATGCCCATCTTTCATGGTTCACCAAATATTTTATGTTTTCTTCTCATCTGGATGTAGCATATTTATGATCTATGGATTCCTGAGGTGGTAGAGGATCTGTCGTTATCTTTCCCTTTTTTATGGTTCATCACTCAAACATTTTCTTCCTTCTTCTCCTCATCACCACTTAAATCCTTTGTTTGATAGGCGGTTTAAATGCCTTCCTTATTCACGATACTTATGACTCCATAGCCCAATGGTCCCGAACTGATTTGCAGTTACTTCTGTTATCTTTTCCTCTCTCTACAGTCTCAGTGATACACCTTCTCAAACTATTTAATCCTTTTACTTTATTTTGATGGGTACTGGGCTTATCCTCTTGCAGCTAGAGGGTGGCTCTCAGTGCTAACAGTATGAAGGGCATTACGAGAAACAATATAGATCCAAAAGTGTTGAGAGAGGGAAGGGATCTAATGATGCCCCTTATACAAAAGAAAACAACTCCACGAACAAAGGATAGGATGTGTACTTGGATTCTTCAAGCAAACATGTAGATCATGAGGCTTGACTGGTCGACTTAGGTGCATCCTTTCATATGACTCCTCATAGGGATCCATTTTGAAAATATGAAAGGTATGATGGAGTTGATGTTTTCATAGGATATAAATCGATAGCCAAAATCATAGGATGATGAAAAGTCAAATTGAATCTCATGGATGGTAGGATTAGAACACTCCCTGGTGTTTTTCACTTCCTATGATTCGCTAGAAATTTGATTTATGTAAGAAAAATGGATGATGCATTGGTAAAAACAATGTTTGAGAAAGAAAACTATAGGATTTTTCGAGGGGAAATGGTGTTGCTCAAGGGAGTTCGGATCAAAACTCTATATAATATGCTAGGAAGCACTATTAGTGACAGGTGCAACAATTTCATTGTTCCTAAGATTGGATTTAAAGAAGAAAAAACTCATATATTCTCTGGAGAAAATACTATGTTGTGGCATCAAAGACTGAGGCACATCAGAGAAAAGGGCCTTCAAGTACTACATGGTAAAGGTATGGTTGAAGGTATGTCCAATTTATTTTTGGATTTAGATTTATGTGAACATTGCTTATAAGGGAAGCATAATTGTGTAATATTATCCTTTAGTGTTACTAGGGCAAATGGGATTTTACAGTTGGTGCACAATGATGTGTTTGGACCTGTGTCAGTTCCATCACTAGGTGAGTCTATGTATTATGTCTCATTTATAGATGACTTCTCGAGGAATACGTGGATTTATTTCCTTAGGAAGAAATATAAAGTCTTTGACAAATTCAAAGAGTTTAAGGATCTGGTGGAGAATCAGACCAAGAACATAATTAAGGTGTTGAGGATGGATAATGGTTGGTAATTTTGCGGAAATGAACTCAAATAATTCTGTAAGAAGTGTGGTACAACAGGGAACAAGACTAATATATACACACCTAAGTAGAATGGATTTGTAGAAATGATAAACAAGATGTTGATGGAAAAAGCAAGGTGCATGCTTAGTGGTGTTGGGTTAGGACAAGAATTATGGGAAGAGGTAGTGGGTAATGTATGTTACATGGTCAATTGATCACCCTCATCAATGCTAGATGACAAGACTCCACACAAGGTATGGACTAGCAAGAAACCCTCTCTTACACATATCAAGGTATTTGGTTGTGATTCCTATGTTCATGTTCCAAAGGAAAACAAGAGTAAGTTGGATAAAAGGATGAAAAGTGTATCTTTATTGGTTACAAAGATGGTATGAAAGGTTATAATATTTGGAACCTAGAAACTAAGAAGGTAGTGTATATTTGAGATGTGGTATTGAGAGAAATCAAAGATGTTGTCAAACATAAATTCCTACCAAGGGAAGAAGAACCAGAGAAAATAGAGTTTGAATTGAAGGAAAATGAATCATACTCTACAAAATAACAAGAATTAGAAGAATAAGAGCCTCATACTCTAGTATTGAGGAGATTGGTTCGAGAAAGAAGACAACTAAAAAGGTATACTCCACCTGATTTCCATTCAATTTTTTCTTTGTTTATTACTGATGATGATCCTAAAACTGTTAGGGATGCAGTGGATTCATAGGATGGACAAATTTGGAAAAAGTACACGGTGGAATAAATGGAAGCATTGGACAAAAATGAGGCTTGGGATCTAGTGGAGTTTCCAATTGGAAGAAAAACCATTGGCATCAAATGGGTGTTTAAAGAGAATTTGAAAGTAGAAGGAAAAATGGAGAAATACAAAGCTTGATTAGTAGAAAAAATTTATTCCTAGGTAGATGGAATTGACTTTGGTGAAATTTTCTCTCTTGTTGGCAAGTTAAATTTAATTAGATTTATTTTATCTGTTTCTGCTGCTTTTGATTTTGAAGTAGAACAGATGGATGTGAAGATAAAATTCCTACATGGGGATATATAAGAAGAAATATACATGAAACATCCAAAAGGATTTGTAGTGAAGGGAAATAAGGAGTTGATATGGAGGATGAAAAATTCCATGTATGGGTTAAAACAATCACCAAGGATGTGGTATTAAAAGTTTGATAATTATATGTTGGGGCTTGGCTTCACAAGGAGAAAAGTTGATCACCGTATATATTTAAAATTAATCAGGTATTGTCTTATTTATTTGTTCTTGTATGTGGATGATATGTTGTTGATAGGAGACAATAAGGAGATTATACAAGATGTGAAAACTCAATTGTCCTCTGAATTTGACATGAAAGATCTTGGTGCTGCAAATTTCATTTTGTGAATGGAAATTAAAAGAGATTGGGAAATCCATAGGGGTGTAGGACAATTGGTGATGGAGTGTACTGTTAAGGCACTCCACTATGTGAAGTCACTAGTTCGAGACCCTGAATTACCTTGTGTGTCGCGTGTGAGGTAGCATGGGCACACCTGGATGTTATAGTGGTAGAATTCAGATAACATGACCACATGTCATGTGAGTACATTCCCAACTAGTTGTTGATTCTACCAGTAAAAAAAAAAAGAGACAGGGAAAACATGAAACTTTGGTTAAATTAGAGGAAATATGTCGAGACAATATTATAGAGGTTTAATATGCAAGAATGTAAACTTTGGTTAGGGTTCATATTCTCGTAGGTGTAAATTTATCTGTATATTAGTGTCCCAATACATAGGAAGAGGAAGTGGACATGTCTCATGTTCTGTATGCTAGTACAGTTGGTAGTTTGATGTATGAAATGGTCTGTACTAGACCATACATTGCACATGCAGTGGGTGTTTTGAGTAGGTATATGTCAAAACTAGGGAAGGAGCATTGGACAATAGTAAAGAGGGTTTTCAGGTATTTTTGTGTGGAACTACTAGTTAAAGATTGTGCTACCAAGGAAGACCATTGTTGGAGAGAGTGTTATACATACATGCTTTTTTATTATCCATACTGAGTTGGATATCTGGATCGCATAAGATCTATAAGTGGGTATGTGTTTAACCTGTTTGGAGGAGAAATCATTTGGATGAGAAAAAGATAGGTTGTAGTGGCACTCTAAACTACATAAGATGAATACATGGTAGCCACTCATGAAACCAAAGAAGCAATATGGTTACAAATATTGTGTTTAGGTATTGGGTTGGTACAACAAGATGTAAGGATAAATTGTGATAGTCTGAGTGCAATCTTCTTGGCGAAGAACCCAGATTATCATTCAATGACAAAGCATATTGATGTTCAATATCAATTTGTGAGAGATGTGGTTGAATAAAAGAAGGTGTTGATGATAAAGGTGGACACTTTGAATAATGTTGGAGATTCATTGACAAATCCTGTGAGCATTCGAGAAGTTCTCTTGGTGTAGAGAAACAATGGGCATTGATGCCCTGGATTGTTGACTATGTAATCATGTGACCTCTTGTATGCAAAGAAAACAACAAGTGGGAGAATGTTGGGTATGTGTTATATTCTTTGCATGATCAAACCTAGTGTTGGTGTTGTTTTGGGTATGTGAGGGGGTCACAAAGGGGTGTGGAGCCCCCAAATTTCTTTTTAGCGGTTTTTGCATCCGTTTTTAGTGGTTTTTTGGAACATGGTTTTTTAATTCCAGTTAAGGAATTGGGGTTGTTGAATAATCCAAGTCAATGGATTAGGGGTTTTAGGTTCCATGAAATCCTATATATATTGTATTGTAAACAATGAATATGGATGATGAATAAAGAATTAGATATGTGGCTCTAAATAGGTCGTTGGTTTTCCAAGGTAAAAATCTTTGTGCAATATGTGTATGTGTCATTATATCTTTTCTGTTTTTATTAAGAATCCATTTGTAGTAATTAATTCTACAAGATTAAAATCTACAATTGAATTTAATTTCATGTTTTTATGAAGTGGATGGACCTTCTTCATGAGAGAAAGATGGTGTTTCAAAAGGAGATTCCATAGATTGATCCAAGATAGGGACCCCCCCTTCAAGATGTGGAATCAAACTCATGATATGTATTTACATGTGTGAATCTATTGAGATGATCAAGCTACCGCTCAACAATTTTGTCATTCTTGTAGGATTCAAGAAAAATCACATCTATGGAAATAATGAACTTCTTATTACCTCGTCATAAAGATGATATGAATTGATGGTATTTGAGTACCCCAAGAAGATGAACTTCCAACTCATTGCATCAATCTTGTTTACTTTCTCCTTACGAAGTAAGGCATAGTAAGTGGAACCAAAGACCATGAGATGCCTTATCGAAGTAATGTGGCCATAACACATTTCATAAGGAGTCTTGATCCCAGGAGCATGATATGAACTCTTGTTTTTTACATATATTTCACATATAACTACATCAATCCAAAACATCAATTTCACGTTTTTGAAAAACATCATGGATTCTTGTTCGTTCTTTCAAGTACACCATTATGTTGAGGATTGTATGGAACAATGGTTTGATGCTTGATCCCATGTTGGTGGAGATAGCTTTCAAACTCATTTGAAGTGTATTTCCTTCCATTATCTGTATGAAGAGAGTCAATACAAGACTAAGCTTTATTTTGGATCCATACATGAAATTTTTTAAAAGATTCAAAAGCCTATGATTTATCTTTCAACAAGTACACCCAACAAGTCTTTATGTAATCATCAATAAAATACATGATATATTTGTTGCCATTAGAAAATGGAACAAACATTTGGACACATAAATCATAATGTGTCAATCCAAATTTTCTACATGCTCTGGAAGTGGAATCATGGAAACTTTGTTTGCTTTGTTTTCCAAAGATAAAATCATCACTTTGCTTCAATTTCTTAGGAATAGTAGGAAAACTAGAAACACCATTCTTTTTCAACAAATGAAGGATGTCATAATTAATGTGTCCAACTCTAGCATACCATAAGAGAATATATGACAATATACCTTCATCATGGTGAGAGAGGTATGAAAAATTATGTGCATGAGAAAATGTCCCTTTCAACTTCAACAATATTTCATCCTCCACTCCTGTCATAATGACCATGTTGTCGGAAGCCTTCCTTATTTCAAATTTTCCATTGAAGATATGAATATAGTGGCCTTGTTGTCAAATGTGCACAAGGGACAATGAGTTCCTTCATACCTTAGGAAGAAACATTGATGTTTATAGCATGGGATAGGTACTTCTGCACAGGTCTAAGTGTCTAGACATGTTGAAGTTGTCCAAAGCATTCTACCTTGGTAATTTACTTTAATTAAATGAATTATTAAAGTAAAGTGATTTTATTAATTAGTTGAGTTTTATTTAATGAAATGCTAAAGTAATTATCATTAGTGAATCAAATATTAGCCATTGATCTCAAGTGAGGTGAGACTTATTCTCAACCATCAATCACTTTGGAGGTTAGGGTTAGGTCATAACTCAATATTATAAAAGCAAGGCTAGGGTGAAGGAAAAGGGGTATCTTGGGAGAAAAGAAGGAATTTTTATCAAGAGATTGATTCATGAAGGACTATGATTAAAGGAGATATTAGATAGGTGGAGAAGGAATTTCATCTAAATATTAATAAGGATCTTGGGAGAAAAGAAGGATTTTTTCTCAATAGCTTGAGTCACGAAGGATTTTGATTCAAGGAGATCTCAGATAGGCGAAGAAGGACTTTCATCCAGAGATCAATAAGGATATTGGGAGAAAAGAAGAAATTTTGATGAAGATCTTGAGTCATAAAGGACTTTGATTCAAGGAGATATTAGATAGGTGGATAATGAATTTCATCTAGAGATCAATATAAGTCAGGGAGAAGAGAGAAAAAGGGTACCCACAAGGAGTTCTAGCAAATTGGAATCACAACAGTAGGGTCACACCGTACAAAGTTTTCCATACAATCTGAGTGCGTGTATGTGGGTTTCAGTGGAGATAGGTGCATATATGCAGGTTTTCTTAAGGAAATGCATGTACATCTAGAAAATAATGTCAGTCCAAGGCCGTACAAAAGTTCAAGTGTTGTTAGGGTTTGTAGGTCGTGTCTAATTTTTGTGTTTCTTAGTGGGCCATTTTCCCAATAAGGGAGCCTTTGTAAGATTTGAAGTTATTTGAATGATAAGCTTAGTTGATGGGTATAATATATTTGTGTATTATGTAAGAGATTTGGTTTCCAATATTGCTTCAATTATTAATTTTAGTTGATTATTCCAACAATAATATTTTTTTTGAGCGATTAATCTAATTTAAAACAAGGAAATCACTAGATAACAATATCCTTAGGTGTCAGGATTAGGAAATTCAACATGGTATCATATCACTCGCTCTATGAGGGAGCCATATTTGATATCCAGAACAAATTGCAGTAGATCTGTTTGATATGAAATGAGATATCAATAGATCTATAAACCAACAGTAATAAATTGAAGGATGAATTTCAGGGAAACAACCCTACTAAAGTAGAACATGATTTGCAATTGTATAGGGTTGTACATGGGTTGTAGTAGGCCATGGAGCATACATACATGGGTTTCAGGAGCAAAGGTTGCATATATACATAGGTTGCAGTGGTAACAAGAGTGTATATAGGGGCAGTTTCAACAATAAGTTATTTCCACGACAGATTATCAGATCTAAGCGATGGAAACCAAAAGTATGAGAGTTGAAGATAGATTGGATGGAGCATCCATATTCCTATCTTGGAAAGTGAGAGTCACTTTGCTTTTGAAGGAATATGATCGTTGGGAGATCGTTGACAAAGTAGTTCCTCCACCAAAAAATCTGCTAGATTTGGCAGTTTATCAAAAGAAGGAGATCAAATCCCACCAGGAAATCTTGGATGCAGTGATGGATCATATGATTCCTCACTTATCTGAGAAAAATATGGCCAAGAAGATGTTTGATTCCCTGGCAGGATTTTTCTAGAGAGATAACATGAATAGGAATAAGGTCTTGAGAAATAAACTCAAAGCTATGCAAATGTCTAGATCTGACAATGTTACCAGTTACTTCATGAGGATCACTTAGGTATGTAATCAACTTGAAACCATTGGGGAGAAAGTGGACAAGGTATAACTTGTGAATGTGGCACTGAATGGGTTTTCCAAGTCCCGGGAACCATTTGTCAAGGGAGTCTGCACTCAGGAGAAACTTCCATATTGTCAGAGGCTTTGGGATGATTTCATCTAGGAAGAGACTCTAGAGGATTCTAAATCCAACACACAGGGAGATAAATATGAAGAAGATAACTTGGATTTGGTTAGTTAGGAAAAGAAGAGTAAAGGAAAATGTTCCAAGGGTAACAATTAAGGTGAAACCTCATAGCCAGGGAAGAAGGAATTGAGTAAAGTCAAGTGCTTTGCATGTAATAAGAATGGACATTATGCATCTCAGTGTCCAGATAAGAAGAAAGAAAGAAAACCATAGAAGGTAGTAGCATATGTAGAAACTTAGTTGGATGAGTTTGTTGTGAAGTTTGAGAGAAATTTCTCACTAGTTTCTTGTCTTTCCACCAACACGACTACCAGGAGTGAGTGGTAAATGGAAAATGGTGCATCTTTTCATGTGACAAAAGCATGAGAGCTATTCAATAGTTTGATAGAGAAGGACTCAGGGATCCATGTGGAGCTTGGTGATGATGCCAAGTATGCAGTAGAGGGTGAGGGAACCATTTTGTTTCGAATTGAGTCAAGAGGTTTGTTTGATTCTCGAGATGTACTTTATGTACTAGAATGGAAGAAGAAATTTATCTCGGTTTCATTTTTGGAGGACAAGGGTTTTTTCGTCATGTTTGAGTAAAGGAAAGTACTCATATGTCCATAGGGAGCTATCCCTGACACAACAATGAGCATTGGGGTCAGAGAGGGTAGGCTATATAGCTTGTAGGGAAATCCTGTTTGTAGGTCGAAGGGGATATTGGATCGTATCCATTCATATGTGAATGGGCATATGTCAATGGTAGATGATAGGGAGTAGGAGGCTCCAAAGGGAGAACAAAGTTCAGAGACATCCAGTTCAGGGAGTCAACCGACCGGTGGGGAGGAGGAGTTAGTTCCTTATAGTTTTGTCAAAAGATACAATTGGTATAATCTGACATTGAGGGATGCTCAAGAGTAGGTTGAGGCTCTTAGGAGCATAGTCAAGGAGAGCAAGCCTCTGAGCAAGTTTCCAAAATTTGTGGCACTAATGAGCAACATCATTGATTTTGAGTCTTCCAATGTTCATGAAGTAGTAGACCAACAAGTTTGGAGGGATGTCGTGGGGTAGGATGATGTGCAATATATTGTTCCAAGATTGGAGGGAAAACAAATTCTAGGTGGCTCTTCAATAAGTACCTTCATCGCTAAGAGGGAGTGTTGATGTTTGTAGCATCAGAAAGGTACTTCCGCATAGGTCTAAGTTCCTAGACGTATATAAGTCGTCCAAATCCTTCTACCTTGGTAATTTACTTTAATTAAAGTAAAGTGATTTTATTAATTAGTTGAGTTTTATTTTATGAAATGATAAAGTTATTAGCATTAGTGAATTAAATCTTAGCTAGTGATCTCAAGTGAGGTGAGATTTAATTTCAACCACAAATAACTTTGGAGATTAGGGTTAGGTCATAACTCAATATTATAAAATCAAGGCTAGGGTGAAGGAGAAGAGGGATCTTGGGAGTAAAGAAGGACTTTTCCTCAATAGCATGAGTCATGGCAGACCGTAATTCAAGGAGATATCATATAGGTGGAGAAGGGATTTAATTTAGAGATCAATAAGGATCTTGGGAGCAAATAAGGACCTTTTCTCAAGAGCCTTGAGTCACAAAAGACTATGATTCAAGGAGATATCAGCTAGGTGGAGAAGGAATTTCATATAGGGATAAACAAGGATATTGAGAGCAAATAAGTGTGTTGGAATATTGGTTGTTGTCATTGATGTCAACCCTAGTCATGGGTTTTGGATCGCAAGATTGATGAAGGTATTTGTACATGAAGGAAAATGCACATACAGATACAACACCCATGGATGGATAGTATACATCATCTTGTTTCCGTTGGTATGTGTCATGTCACATGGATCCTCATGGTTGAGGAGAAATGAATTTTTGAATATGACAAAGTGAATTGAAGAAGGAAGTATATGTAGGCCCTAAAGATAATTAAAGAAAAGAGTTACAAAATAAGAAAGTGTCAGGTTGGCCCTAATGTTAAAAGGAAGTGACATAAATGGTACAAATAAACATAATTATACATTAATTTTACACAAGTCGAGTTTCAAAGGAAATAAGAAGAAAAGAAGGCCGGGTTTCAAGGGAGGATGAAGTCTTTTGGTGATGTGTTCTAAGGTATGTTATTTTCAGGTCATCTTACCATTTTTTCTATAAATAATTTTCTATAACAATTCAGATAGTGAAATTGATATGGTCTTGAGAAGACATATCAAGGTACCTCTGGTAAAAATTTCAATTCTTGATTCGCTATAATTATGGAGATACACTTTGTGGAAGATAGGGTTTGTGACCAATCCTGAAGCTAGTCAATAAACAGGTGTTTCGGGTAAATAAATCATAACTTCTTCATCGAGAATCCAAATGAAGTGGGACAAATTTCATTGGAAATAGTACAAGGTCTCTCTCTAGAATAAGCTAGAATTAAACAAGGTATGTCATTTTTGCTATAACTCCTTTTCTGAGAGGTTCCAAGTAGTGAAATTTGGAGGAATTGCATAAATCACACTGAAGAACATTTTGTATCAGTTTAAGATATTTATACATTACAGGTACAAATTTATGATTACTTCAAGTTATGGTTGTTGACTAATCCAAAACTAGGCATGTGAGACTAAAGAAAAATTTGATGAAAATGCTAGTCTCTTGTTGTTAAAGTTAAGGAAGGTTTGCAGGAAAGTGATCATATACACTAGGTCTGTTATAGAGCTACAAATCAGATTTGGATGATGAAATTGATGAGGGATTTTGGTTGAGGTACATGTTGAGTACATGGTTGAGACAAGTAGTTGATGAGTTGGCACATACATGAGGTGTATAGTTGACGATGTTGGTACATATTGATAAGTCCTAGTTGATGAGTAGTTGACACATGATTGGTACATACTTGGTACATGGTTGGATGCACTTGTTTATGGTATAGGTTGATTACAAGTTGTTTGGTATGGGTTGGTGCATGGTTGATGCACTTGTTTATGGTACATGTTGATTACAGGTTGAGGTACAGGTTGATGCATGGTTTAGATTTATTGGTACAGGTTTACAGTGGTATATCTAATAGTGATAGTGTGAAAATGGTTCCATCATTCTACTTCTACTTTAGGGCGGTTGGACGAGGAAAGGACAGGTGGTTGTAGCCACCTTTCGGTTGTAGCCGGATAACATAGGGGCTTGTAGCCTCCTTCTAGTTGTAGCCAAAGAATTGGGGAGTTGGAGCTTCCCTCAGGTTGTAGCCTTAGAAACTAGGGGGTTGGAGCCTCCTTCCAATTGCAGCTGGAAAACAAAGGAAGTCAATGCTTCCAATGAATGTAATTCTTCAAGACATATAAGAAAAATCATTCTGTGGTTTTCTCCCGATTTGGGTTTCCATGTAAAACATTGGTGTACTGCGTATGTCTATGATTGTTCATTGCTTATTTACTCTGTAGTTATTGGATGATAATACTTCATTGATATAACACTTGGATTATATGGTTAAAAAGGATTAAATCACTCTATTACTGATTCACCCCCCCTCTCAGTAATCCAACAATTGGTATCAGAGCCAGTTCCTTAAGGAAACAGTTTAACCACTAGAAGGAGATCATGGATTATTCTGAGAATGGAGTACCAATGTTTAATGGTCAGAATGGTTTTAAGTATGATATGTGGAGCATAAGGACGGAAGTATTTTTACAGGCACATGGAAATTATATTTGGCTATTAGTTGTTATGGGATATGATAGTTCAAAAAGGGCAAAGACTGCAGCCAAGAAGGAATTGAGGAAAAATAACAAAATAGCAATGGATTTCATCTGGGAAGGATTACCTAATCCGGTAAGAGAAAAGGTTGGTAAATGTTCATCAACAAAAGAACTTTGGGATAACTTACATGACATATATTCTTCACCCACCACAGATTTAGAAAATTTCAAAGAAGATGAAGATACAAATCAAGAAGAATTATGTTCACCATGTCAAGAAGATTCAAAAGATGAAGAGTACATAATCACCAGAGGTATGTTGTTTTTTGTTAATTATGAAAAATGTGGACATCTTGAAATAGAATGCCATGAAGGAAATGAGACAAAAAAATTAATTGAAAAGGAAGACAATTATGAAGAAGAATTGATTAGTGATTTAGATGAACTAAGAGAAGAAAACAATTCACTCAAGAAAGAATTGATGAAACAAAAGGAAAGTGTTCACATTTTTTAAGAAGCCCAACAAGTCATCACTAACTTAATAACTCAGCTAGAAGAAGCCAAAAAGATCAAAGAAAATATTGAATATCAAAAGCAGTGTTTGGAAACCAACATAGCAGCACAGAAGGAAGAAGTAGAAATGAGAGAGAAGATATTGTCAGATCATCCTAAGGAAAGAACTAACGATCTAAACCAGCTTGAGGTAGAGTTTGGTCAAGAAGAGAAAGGACTTGAAGAAGAAATAACCACATTAAAAATTTAGCTTGAAGAAGCGAAAAGAATAGAAGAAGTCATGAAGTCTCAGATAATGAAGAAAGAAGAAGAGTTTGAGAAGCTTGAAGAGTAAGTTGTCACATTGAGAAGTAAAATCGTCAATCTCAACACGAATGTTGAAGAGACAGAAACATCCACATCAATTATAGAGAATGAAGAGAAACACTCTAGGTTGCTAGAAAAGAAGAATGAAGACAATAGAAAGAGTTATGCAGAAGTAATCAAAGGAAGGAATCATGGTCAACCGGAATATAAGAAAACTATTAAAGATACATCTTCAAGGGGAACATCCATATTCAAGCCACAAAGAAGCTTCAATCATGATTATGATAAGTCAAGACAAAAATTCAAAAGGACTACGCCACAAAGAAGATCATTCACTCCCAGGTATGCAAATTTATTTTATGGTCATTGTTTTTATTGTACTAACTTTGGACATAAGGTTGCAGATTGCAGGGATTATAAAAGAAATGTTCAAGCAAGAAGTTCCTATGTGGCCACACATAAAATTGAGTGTTACAAATGTCATAACTATGGACATGTAGCCAATGATTGTAGAAGCATGATTGATACTTTCATGAAAGAGAATACTGATATCAGATATAAGAAAGTATGGATAAGAAAACAAGAAGAACAAGTGAACAAAGACCAGGTACCAGAGATCACAAGATTGGTAATAAAATGAGATGAAGAAAATTCTACAGAGAAAAACAAAGATGTCAGATATAGAAAGGTTTGGAAAATAACTGAAAGAAAGGAAGGGAAAGTAAATAAGGAACAAGTTCAAGAGATTGTACTTTTAGGCATTGTAGAGAAAGATGAATCCACAGATAGAAAGAAAGAAGTCATATCTCAGAGAGATAATGAATTTACCCATGAAGATGATGATGAATCTACCAATGAAGATGATGATGAATACACATCAGAGCATGAATTTTTCTGAGCCATATGACTTAGAGACTCCCAAGTAATATGAATATTAGACAGGGGGAGTCTATGAGATAGCTATGATAGACCAAAGAACCATCCTTCAAGCAACTTGCAGAGTTTGAGAAGACAGATTCAAAGCAATCAGTTAGCAGAAGTACAATTTGATAGTATAATGATAAATGGGTTAGCATTATGGACAATTGCGCAAGTAGAGTCTTGGATAGTATGGACAGAGATGGATTCATAAGAACACTTAGTAGGTTTGGATAGATATATGATAGTGGACGAGAGCATGGATTCATAGATTGGTTCAGAGAGCGGTTCAAAGACAAAGGAACATTATCGTAATGTATGATAATTACATAGGAAATGGCTCAAACAATGCTAATGGATTACAAATTGACAAATATTTTTTGGACACGGGTAGTGCATACATCAGTTTACATTCAAAATAGAGTAATTCTCATAAACAACACTAACAAAACTCCCTACGAGCTATGGAAAGGAAGACTAGCAAATGTGAATCACTTCAGAGTTTTTGGAAGCAAATGCTACATCAAAAGAGAAGATGGCAGAATGGGAAAGTTTGACTCTCGTGTGGACAAATGAATACTTGTTGGTTACTCAAGTACAATGAAAGCATACAAGTGTTACAATCTAAGATTAAACAAAGTTTTGGAAAGCATTAACGTAACAATTGATGAAATAGGTAGACCATAATCAAAGGAAGAAGAAAACAAATCAATGGAACAAATTTTCGATGAAGAAGATGAAAAAGAAGTGGAAGAGGAAGATGAAGATGAAGAGAATCTGACAGAATCAAAAGAGCAAGTTCAACAAGTATCTCCAAAGACACCTAGAAAATGAGTACAAAAGAGTCATCATTTAGATCAGATTATTGGAAACAAAGATGAAAGAGTTGAGACTAGAAGAAAAATCCATTCACTAGAACAAACACACCTAGCACTTTTATCTACAATTGAACCAAACTGTTTTGAAGAAGCCAACAAGGATGAATTTTGGAATAAGGCCATGGATGAAGAATTGGATAAAATAGACAAAAATGACACTTGGGAATTGGTTCCAAGACCAAAGAATAAGAATGTGATCGGCACAAAATGGGTTTTCAGGAATAAATTGAATGAAGATGGATAGGTTACAAGGAACAAATCTAGATTGGTATGTAAAGGATATGCACAAATTGAAGGAATCGACTTTGAAGAGACATTTTCCCTAGTTGCTAGAATGGAAGCAATTCGTTTGTTTTTAGTTTATGCATGCTCCAAAAATGTTAAAGTATATCAGATGGATGTAAAATCAGCTTTTCTGAATGGGGAACTTGAAGAAGAAGTCTACATTGAACAACCAGAAGGATTTCAATTGTTAGAGAACACAGGCTATGTGTGTAAATTAAAGAAGGCCTTGTATGGTCTAAAACAGGCTCCTAGAGCATGGTACTCTAGACTAGATAAGTATCTGCAGCAGGTAGGGTTCAGAAAAGGAAGTGCAGACAACAACCTCTACATCAAGGTAAGTTAAGGTAATATTTTATTAATTGAAGTTTATGTTGATGATATTATTTTTGGTAGTGATGATGACAGGTTAAGCCAGAAATTTGCAAAAGACATGCAGAATGAATTTGAAATGTCGTTACTTGGAAAACTATCATTCTTTCTGGGACTTCAGATACGTCAAAGAAACCAAGGAATTTTTATTTCTCAAACCAAGTATATCAGAGAAATTATAAAGAGGTTCAAAATGGAAGATTGCAAACTAGTTATCACTCCCATGAAAACCAGTTGTAAGTTGAGCAAAGACGATGATTCGAAGTCTACAGATCATAGGTAATGCAGGTCAATGATTGGAAACCTACTATATGTGACAACATCCAGACCAGATGTAATGCAAGCAATTGGACAGGTGGCATGATTTCAAGCAGCACCAAACGAATCACATGTATTAACAGTAAAGAGGATCTTCAGATATCTCAAAGGAACATAAGAGTTTGGATTATGGTATCCAAAAGAAAAAGATCTATCACTTATTGCCTACACAGATGCAAATTGGGCAGGTTGTATTGATGACCGACGAAGCACCAGTGGATCAAAATTCTACTTAGGTGAGTTTTTAGTATCATGGCTGAGAAAGAAACAATCATCAATATCTCTATCTACAGTCGAGGAGGAGTATATTGCAGCAACAACATGTTGTACATAGGTTCTTTGGATGAAACAAACTTTGACATATATACAGGTTGAGTATGATGCGCCCATTCCAATATATTGTGATAATACAAGTGCCATCAGTATCTCAAAAAACCTGGTGATGCACTCCAAGACGAAGAACATTCCAATCAAGTATCACTTTATACAGGAAAAGGTTGCAGAAAAGAACATCAGAGTTGAGTATGTGGGCACAAAAGAACAAGTGGTAGACATCTTTACAAAACCACTTCCACGGGAAGCCTTTGAATATCTTCACCAAAGACTTGGAGTTATTTCTATTCCAAAATGAATGATTATCTTATATGTCTTAGATGTACACGAGGAAGCACCATAAGAGAACAGTTCAGTGAGGGGGAGAAGCCCTAGATGGAAAGATACATTTTCCATTGATGACAAAGGGGGAGAGATTTATCAGATGTAGAGGACAAAGGCATGGTTCCATGGGGAGTAGATTTACCAGATGTAGAGGATAGAGGCATGGTTCCAAGGGAAGCATGAGTGATATGATTTCAGTATTGCATCAGAGTGTTTTCATCAATGCCAAAGGGGGAGATTATTGATTAAGGTTGGTTTTCATTGATGTCAACCCTTGAAGAAAGCCCCATAGCACAAAGGTTTGGGTACTGGACCCAATATTGTTTGATGTAATTATGAATCACTATTGTTTTTTCATGGTTGATAAAAAGTAAATATGGATGAACTCCAAAGTAGTCCCCTTATGGTTAAATCCCTCATGGGAAGATGCTTTGCAGAGTAAGAGAACCCATGATTAATTGTGGAATAATAAGATGAAGGACATTGAATTGTCAGGAAAACTATCCTAGATGGATAGTGCTTGTCATGCCATTTCCGGTGGTATGTGGAACATCACATAAATCCTCACGGTTAGAGAGTTATGGCCATGAGAAGTTGGAGACCCCAGGTTTGGGTAATGGACCCAAGTTTGTTTGATGGGTAATGGTATGAGTTATGATATATTTTCAGATAATACTATTCTATATGGATATTACATGTCATTCCATTTTTGGTGGTATGTGGAACGTCACATAACTCCTCACTCTTTGAGAGTTATGGCCTTATGAAGTTGGAGGACCCTCATATGTCATCTAGAAGCCCCAAAAGGTCAAAGTAGTAAAAGTGGTTTAAGATATTTTAAAAGGTAAATAATAAAGTGAAGTAATGAGTGTATTATAATTCAAAGTGAATACAAAATAAATTATTTCAATAATAAATTTAATGGATAAATTAGAAGTGGGTTAACCCTAAAATAAGGAAAGTGGGGCCAAGTGACCTAGAAGATGTTTTTAACGAAGCTACTTGGAGAGTATAAATAAGAGGCAAGGCTCTCCCATTTTAGGTACACTTGAGCATATTGAATACCTATAGGTGTCTGAGGTAACCAAAGGATATCTAAGCCAAAATTCTGAGGAAAGTGAAGAAAAGAAGGCTGAAATGCAAGGAAGGATAAATTCTGTTACACATCAAAATTACTCACTTTGATAGTTTCGCAAGTGTTGTCATTACAAAGGTCGCAAGTGTCGCATTTTTCTCACAAGGTTGCAAGTGTCGCATGTTGCTCACAAGTGTCGCAAGAAATCATACTGCCATGATGCCTATGTCATGCCTATAACGAAATGAGAAGGACATTTGAAACACCTCAAACATCTGATTTGGAAGAGGAGAAATGAGTCAACAGGCTTGCAAACCTTTTGCCATCTGAAAGCACCTCAAAAACTGAGTTTTTGGAGGGGAGCGCTCCCCCTTACACTATCTCGAAGCATCGGTGCTCCCCCTTACACTGTCAGGGAGCGTTATAACGCTCCCTTGGCCCTTTTGAGGGAGCACTATAGATTTTGAGAGTGTTGGCGCCCCCTAAAGCTTACTAGGGAGCGCTGCAACGCTCTGATGCCCCTTTTGAGGGAGAAATACCTATTCTGGGCAGTTGTTAAGCTGTTGAGATGAATCGAGGAAGCATATTTTCATTCTTGGAAGGTAGTTGGATTTGAATCCCTAGTCCAACCATGATCCTAGGGTAGATCCTCAACTGAAGGAGGAAAATCCTCACCTTCCCCAAGGATATCTCAAGTTGTTGAGCCTCTCCAAGGCTATAAAATAAAGCTTTCTAATGGTGAAAGGGGACTGCAAAAATGGAGAATGATTCCAAACTTATGATCTCATAAGTGAGAATGGAAAAAAGGAGAATTACACAAAACTTATGATCTCATAAGTGGTGATGGAACAGAGCTGATTAGGGGAAGAATTGCTAGCATGTAACCTATGATCTTGGAGGAGAATTGAAGATATGAAACTTATGATCTTGGAGGAAACTCACAGTCAGCCAATGGAGAGTGATTAGTGAAGCTGCTATTATCCAGGTTGTGGATCTTTCAGGCAAGGGTTAGACGAAGAGGACTTGACGAAGCTGTCGCATTCACATCTACGATTGTAAGTACTGTTGTTGTTATTCTCATCAATATGACACGCTTGGCCTGTTTCTTTCTAGTTTGTGTCTAATGTCACATGAACTTATCATTAATTGATAGATCTATTTTCAAGCTAATATCAATAGAGTAGGAAGTGGTTGTATCTTGTTTTGTCCATAGAACTCAGCGAGGAGCAAAGGATTGGAGCGCAACTCAGAGTGTGCAGGGACAAACGTCGATAAAATGTACTTCTATCATCCTTCCTTCTCATGTGTTAGTTTAGATATATTTGAAAGGAAGTCAGTGTCCATGTTAAGCATTTTATGTCTAGATTTAGGGTCAATCTCTTAGAGGCAATATACCTGTCTGCAGGGAGATTTTCCTACAACAGAAACTGGCAACTCCACTGGGGAGATAGCCTCGAATCGAAACTTCTTGTTTCAATTTTCTCTTCATTGAACTAGTTCTATCCCTTGATTGTTTTAGACCTGGTTTACTCCTCTTTTGATTGGTTTCATGAGCTGATTGGCTCCTTACCTTATCACACTCAGCATAGTTGTCGAGTTTGAATTCCAATTTTTGGAATTTTTTGACATTTTCTGGGAATTTTAGACTCTGGCGCCCCTGTCCTAGTGTTAACAGAGCGCCAGTGCTCCCCCATAGCCTTTCACAGAGCGCTATAATTTTCCTTGCCTTTGGCAACAGAGCGCCAACCCTCTTTGTCTCAAAAAACCCTCCAGAATTGCTTTGTCGGGGTTTTGCCTCTGTGCCTCCTCTGCTGAGTAGCCTTGTAAGTCAATGTTTCTTCTCTTTCAGCCTTGACATCTGTCTTTTTGAAGAATAAACATCTTGTTAGTTGGATCTTGTAGCCTTCTTCACTATTTTCATTGAGTTTTTTTCTGTTGAGTGAAGTCTGAAACCCATGCATTGTTTTTCTCTCCTCATCAGCTGAGTAAAAACCCCGGTGAAGGTCATCAAAGGCTTACAGACCTCTTTATCTCGATTTCAGTCAAGGTCATTGTTCTTCAACTTTTGCTTTTGGGTGTGAATTTTTTTTTTCTCTTTGATTGTTCCTTTTCTTTCGCTTTTCGTTTTGATTGCAACGAAAGGGTGTATTGTTTGTATGATTTTTCTTGTGCTAGTTTGGTTTTCATTCATACAAAAAAGATAATTAGCAAGATGAGAATTGTCTTGAAATGATCATCATTCATATGCAAACAATAAAAGTCATCTCCATGATTGATTGTGCATATTAGAAGGCATTTAAAAGTTTTAGCATTACATCGGGATTTGATTGAGAAAAAGAATCGTTTGAGGGCATTCCTTATTTGTGCTTGATTAGTGAAAGGAACTTTCTCTCTCCCTTAGATAGATATTCATCGAAAATAAATGACTGTTTATCATGTTTGATGCATTCTTTGTTTATGAGTCATAATTCCATTTTGTTTCACTTCCATGCACCCCTTTGCATAAAGAACAGCCATAAAACCAACGCTAATTAAAAGTTATCTAGAACTTTTTCTTTTATAGGATCCTCCACCAACAGTAGACTAGGCTTAATACTTTGGATTAGGGCTGTGAGCATAACTCTCCAAAGTTTCCAAAACAAACAGTAGCATCCTGAGTTAGGGAGAGTCAAATCCAGTTATCGTATAAGTCTTCCTGGGATCCCCCTCTCACACAGGGGTTACGCACGAGGTCACATTCGGGTGAGCTATGGGGACTAACCCTCCGTGGTTTAACTGATTATGGTGGTCAGATCGTATTATGGGGGTCACTTTGAGGTAAATCCACAATTACTGCATGGAAGCCTTTTAGTTGATTTCAGGCTCGATACCCTGCCTGTACGTTCGGATCAGACTGTCGACTGTTCCCGCCCAGGGGCTCACTGTGAATTGGTTACCTTAGTGGCCATAATATTTAGGGTCTTACACAAGGTGACGGTGACGAGAAGTCTCACTGTACCTGGAGCAGACATTGGTCAAACTCACTCGGGCTCCTTGGAGGGTAAATCCACAATTACTGCGTGGAAGCTCGCACCAAGGTGTAAGTCTATTAAGCAGGTCACCATTGTAACTGTTCAACCCTATCCCCGCCCCTTCTGGACTTGATCACGCGACATTGGATTTCATCACCAACTAGTACGGTCATCAAAAGAAGGTCTTGTTTTCTTGGTTGTGATTCTTAGATTCTATTAGCGTATGTTGTTTCTTTTACTTAGTGGACCTTAGGTCGAGTCAGTGGTAATGGCATCGAATCCTGGGAGTACCAATGGAGGAACCCCTTCTTCTAGGGAACCTTATACCTTTCCTTCATTTGGAAACTTTGGTCCTCCATATGTTGCCACACTGAGTCTTCCAGGACTCACTATTGGATTACCAGTTTGGTTGTTCCCCACTCCGGTGATCCCGAATCCTCCCAATGTTTCAGTTGCGTCTAATACTTTGGATGTCAATACACTACCCACACATCAACCTCACGTCGACTTTTCGCCTTCTTCGCCCATCAAGTCTCCTTCCATTTCTCCTTCTTCGCCTAGTGAAATCTCTAAAGCAAGTAGCCAGGTTGATCAGAAGAAGAAGAAACGAAAAGAGAAGAAGAAGAAGAGCCTGAAAAGGACCAAGGCCCCAACAACATTAGATGTTGGCTCTAAGAAACTAGTTACTGTTAATAGTACTGGCAGTGTTGATGAAATCGACAAGATTGAAAGGAAGAATCCAAAACCCAAATTCCCTTGTAGCCTTTGTAAGGGTGACCACTTTCTCAGGGATTGCCCCGATCTTACCCAGGTCTTAGAAATGTGGTCTTCCACGTCATCGGCCTTTGTCGGTCATGTCAATGTTACCCCGTCAAGTAGTGATGTTCAGGTTGGCAAGAAGAAGAAAACTATCAAGTTCCCTTGCATGTTATGTAAAGGTAATCATTACTCTAAGCTTTTTCCTCGCATGGACGAGGCTTCTTCTCTTTTGGAAAAACTTCAACTTCCAAAAGGTTATCATAAGCTTTCCTCCAACCCATTGTTTGTTGATGGACTGGTCAATCCGGTTCCATCCCCGGTCAGTCTGGTTGATCAGATGGTCAATCTAGTTTCCTCCTCGATTGAACCACAAACCCAAGTAGCTGTTCCAGTTTCATCATCGATCAGCCCCACTCTTCATCAAACGAGTGACAACAAAGTGGTCGATCCAGTTTCACCATCGTTCGATCCCATTCCTCCATTGAGGAATGCTAAAGTGGTTGATCCAGTCCCTTCCTCGATCAGTCCCACCCTTCATCCGAAGAGTTCCCAAGTGGTCGATCCAGTTTCGCCATCAGTCGATCCCATTCCTCCATTGAGGAATGTCAAAGTGACTGGTCCAGTCCCTTCCTCGGTCAGTCCCACTCTTCTTCTGAAGAGTTCCCAAGTGGTCTATCCAAGTCCACCATTGGTCGATCTGATCCAATCATCGGTCGATCCTACTCCCCTTATAGAGAGTAAAACCGATACTGCCCATGTTTTTCTTGTTAATACAGACTCTACAATGCCTGGGGGCATTCCTCCTCCTCCTGTGGAACCTCCTCCAAGTAATGAGGCCATCCTTTTTGATTGGGGTGCGCTAACTAGACCTCGTCTTCCCTCTCATGTTCCTTTCTATATTACAGTATAGGCTCGTGGTCGGGACGTTCCTCAAATGCTGATAGATGAAGGTGTGTCCATTAGTATTTTGTCTTCTGTTGCTTGGTACGCTTTGGGTTGTCCGCAACTTGCACCGGTTACACAAAATCTGTTAGCTTTTAATACAAGAACTAGTCAACCTTTAGGGATCGTTCCTCAATTTCCTGTAACTTTGGGAGGGAAAACTGTTTTTATCGATGTCGTGGTAGTCCAATACCCCTTGGGTTTTTCTTTACTCCTTGGGCGGGATTATGTCTATGCTATGAAAGGTATTGTATCCACCCTTTTCCGTGTGATATCATTCCCTCACGATGGAAGAATTTTGACTATTGATAAACTTTCATTCATCGGCCCCAACTGGGTTACCTCCCTAAGTGGTTCTTATATGCAGACAGTATCACCCCCGCCACATGTCAATTATGTGGCATTATCGCCCATGACCTGAAATTTCGATGATTTGGATCCGGTAGTTGACATGGTGATCTCTTCGGTAGGGTTATTGGAGCCTGATCTCCTTACCCTGTCGCAACCCTCGACATGTGTTCCTTCCAGAGTGATCATCTTCCATCTGACGAAGATCTCTTGGAAGCCATGACCAAGTTTTGTCCCTTGACGTGGTATCCTTCGAGAGCATTATCCTCTTGGAAGCCATGATCAAAGATGAAACCATGAGCATAGTTTCTCTTCTCTGTGGAAAGCTCGTTAAAAAATGAAACAGAGGCCACTAGCTTTCATGCTAGGGGCATAATGAGCATAGTTTCTCTTCTCTGTGGCAAGCTCGTTAAAAAATGAAACAGAGGCCACTAGCTTTCATGCTGGGGGCATCACAAGCATAGTTTTCCTTCTCTGTGGCAAGTTCGTTAAAAAATGAAACTGAGGTCATGAGCATAGTTTCTCTTCTCTGTGGCAAGCTCATTAAAAAATGAAATAGAGGCTTTGAGCATAGTTTTCCTCTATGTAGCAAGCTCGTTAAAAAATGTAAAAACAATCTGGGGATCGAACCTAGAACCTTGAGCATAGTTATTTTCCTGTGTCAAGCTCGTTAAAAAATGAAACAATCACCTCTCCCTTCAAGTTGAGTCTTTCGCCAGATCTCGTAGATGTCGAGTCGAGTCTTTTGTTAGGTCTCATTCTTGAACCTTCATTTCATCCACTTGTATCCTTTTTCTCCATCTAGCACAGAAATTGGTGACAACCTCAAAATCGGTGAATGAATTGAAGCTTGGGGGGCATGTCTCTAGCCTTTGATGATCATTCTGGAGTCAAGTCACCGGCTTTCAAGCTGGGGGCATACCAAGCTTAGTCTTTGTTCTTTCTCGTGCTCATAAATACATGCGAATGTAACCGGGTAAAATTTTATCTCTTTTTTGGACCCGTACGGATACAAAAACATGAAAAAGGAGCCCCCATGGAGTCTTCTTTAAACCCTTTTCAGACTCTCTAAATATGAAAATATTGTCGAGTGACCTTGCTTCCTTTCACACTCGTTAAAAGGTCAGAAAGGGCGTCTTTCGAGCAATAGTTTAACCCTTTTTCAGTCTCATTGGACTATTGTACGAAAAAGGAACTGAGAGAGTTCTCTTTTAAGTGTTTTTCCAAACTCTATAATATCGAAAAACCTTCTAGTTTTCTGTCTTTGGACTCGTTAAAGCACACATCGACAGACCCATATGGGACTGAACCCTTACTTCTTCTGGTTCGTTAAACAAAGGAAGAGGAACTTACCGAAGGTAAGTTATAACGAGCATGTGTTATCCTCCTCGAGTTCATTAATTCAAAAATAGGTACTCATCTATCTGGATGGGGGGGAAAATTGAAAGGAGCAAGCCAAGCAGTCTCTTGAGAACATCATCCAACATTTCTTAGAGTCACCCTTAAACATTACACTTTGTCATTTGCACATATCATAATCTGCTGAACCTCTGCACTGAGCCAATCCTTTGAGTTCCTTTCACTCCTTTGGGTCACCCGACGCAAGTCATAGTATCCATTGTATAGTTTTGGTCCATGTCATGTTTTGATGTTGTGCCTCAGTGTTCAAGGGAAGTATCCGCCTCTAGAGTCAGCCATCCCAAGTATCTTGCCTCAGAACCTGTGTCAGTCCATGTCTGTCTGATCTTCCAATTACATCTCCATGTTCGTTTCATGTCGTTGATGGGGGATACATCAAGGCCCTCCTTCGACGAGTCTATTCCTGTCGACTCCAACACATTATCCAGGAATTAGGCTTAGAAACTAGTTAGTACTTTGGGACCTGCATGCCTCAATGGCAGGCCTCCTCACATTCGACAGTGGGTTTACATCATTGACCCCTAATCGAATGATTCCACGGATGTTCGACCTCAGCTCATCTATTCACATTCGCTGGAATGTACTAGGGCACCTTGGGAATCATTGACATTAATGGTGATCTCCCTCGCACTTGTTAACGGTTCACACCATTGACCGGTAATCAAGTGGTTTCTGCCATGTTCGACGTCAAGACATCTATTCGCATGGTTATATCCATACCATATTGGGATTGGTAACAAGACCCTGGGTTGAGCGATCACTTTGATATATGCTTTGCCTAGGCTGCAAAGGAATTTCTATTAGACAAAGAACACATACACTGTAACATAGATCCACTTTGTATTGGTCGTGGCTATGTCTTGTCATCTCGTAGATCCACTGTGTATTCTTCATGGCTACGATCAGTCCGAGTCATCAGAGTATAGATCCACATTGTATTTTCAGTGGCTATACCTTTTTATCAATACAATTATGGATCCACAGTGTATTTTATGGTGGCCATATCTTGCAAAGTCTTGATCACCCAAGCATAGGTATGCCTGCCTTGGGTTTTGAAATATGTCATGATATTTGTTGGATATTTGTGTGCAGCTTCCATCAGGTTCTCCGAGTCTATACCCTTGCTTGAGAGTCTACAAAGCATTTCAGTTATCAGTTCCTATATTCTAACTTCATACTTTGGGGGGAAATCTATTACACATCAAAATTACTCACTTTGATAGTGTCGCAAGTGTCGTCATTACAAAGGTCGCAAGTGTCGCATTTTTCTCACAAGGTCGCAAGTGTCGCATGTTGCTCACAAGTGTCGCAAGAAAGCATACTGCCATGATGCCTATGTCATGCCTATAAAAACATGAGAAGGACATTTGAAACACCTCAAACATCTGATTTGGAAGAGGAGAAATGAGTCAATAGGCTTGCAAACCTTTTGCCATCTGAAAGCACCTCAAAAACTGAGTTTTTGGAGAGGAGCGCTCCCCCTTACACTATCTCAGATCACCGACGCTCCCCCTTACACTGTCAGGGAGAATTATAGCTCTCCCCTAGCCCTTTTGAGGGAGCGCTATAGATTTTGAGAGCACTGGCGCCCCCTAAAGCTTACTAGGGAGCGCTACAATGCTCTGATGCCCCTTTTGAGGGAGCACTACCTATTCTGGGTAGTTGTTAAGCTGTTGAGATGAATCGGGGAAGCATATTTTCATTATTGGAAGGCAGTTGGATTCGAATCCCTAGTCCAACCATGATCCTAGGGTAGATCCTCAACTGAAGGAGGAAAATCCTCACCTTCCCCAAGGATATCTCAAGTTGTTGAGCCTCTCCAAGGCTATAAAAGCAAGCTTTCTAATGGTGAAAGGGGACTGCAAAAATGGAGAATGATGCCAAACTTATGATCTCATAAGTGAGAATGGAAAAAAGGAGAATTACACAAAACTTATGATCTCATAAGTGGTGATGTAACATAGTTGATTGGGGGAAGAATTGCTAGCATGTAACCTATGATCTTGGAGGAGAATTGAAGATATGAAACTTATGATCTTGGAGGAAACTCATAGTCAGACAATGGAGAGTGATCAGTGAAGCTGTTATTATCCAGGTTGTGGATCTTTCAGGCAAGGGTTAGATGAAGAGGTCTTGACGAAGTTGCCGCATTCACATCTACGATTGTAAGTACTATTGTCGTTATTCTCATCAATATGACACGCTTGGCCTGTTTCTTTCTAGTTCTTGTCTAATGTCACATGAACTTATCATTAATTGATAGATCTATTTTCAAGCTAATATCAATAGAGTAGGAAGTGGTCGTATCTTGTTTTGTCCACAGAACTCAGCGAGGAGAAAAGGATTGGAGCGCAACTCGGAGCATGCAGGGACAAAAGTCGATAAAAGGTACTTCTGTCATCCTTCCTTCTCATGTGTTAGTTTAGATAGATTTGAAAGGAAGTCAATGTCCATGTTAAGAATTTTCGATCTAGATTTAGGGTCAAGATCTTAGAGGCGATCTACCTATCCGCAGGGAGATTTTCCTACAACAAATTCTTTTGATGGTGTTTTCTAAGGTATGTTATTTACAGGTCATCTCACTATTTTCACTATAAATTTTTTTCTATAATGATTCAGATCGTGAAATTGATATTACATTGAGAAAACATATCCAAGTATCCGTGGTAAAAAAATTATCTTGTAGGTCATTGTATTTTGGGAGTTACACTCCATGGAAAATAGAGTTTGTGGCTAGTCCTGAAACTAGTCAAAAACATGTGTTTCGGGTAAAAACATCATAACGTCTTCATAGCAGATCCAAATGAAACCAAATGTTTTAGTTAGGGTATAGTATTTAGTATGTTGTGTAATAGTTTCAGACCATTTCAACAAATATTCTATGTGGGGCATGCTCTACAAGGTCTCTTCTAGAATAAGCCAGAATTCAGCCAGAAAAAGGTTCCATGTAGTGAAACTTGGAGGAATTGCATAAATCACACTGAAGAACATTGTGTATCAGTTTCATATCTTTATACATTATAGGTATAAAGTTATGATTACTTCAATTTAGGTTTGTTGACTAATCCAAAACTAGGCATGTGAGACTAAAGAAAAATTTGATGAAAATGTTAGTCTCTTGTTGTTAAAGTTAAGGAATATTTGTAGGAAAGTGATCATATACACCAAGTCTATTACAGAGCTACAAATCAGATTTGGATTATGAAATTGATGAGGGCTTTTGGTTGAGGTAGATGTTGAGTACATGGTTGAGACAAGTAGTTGATGAGTTGGCACATACATGAGGTGTATAGTTGATGATGTTGGTACATATTAATGAGTCATAGTTGATGAGTAGTTGACACATGATTGGTACATACTTGGTACATAGTTGGATGCACTTGTTTATGGTACAGGTTGATTACAGGTTGTTTGGTATAGGTTGGTGCATGGTTGATGCACTTGTTTATGGTACAGGTTGATTACAGGTTGATGCATGGTTGATGCATGGTTCAGATTTATTGGTATAGGTTTACAACGGTATATCTGATAGTGATAGTGTGCCAATGGTTCCATCATTCTACTTCTACTTCAGGGTGGTTGGACAGGGCAAGGACAGTTGGTTGTAGCCTCCTTCTGGTTGTAGCTAGAGAATTCGGGAGTTGGAGCTTCCCTCAGGTTGTAGCCTAAGAAACTAGGGGGTTGGAGCCTCCTTCCAGTTGCAACTGGAAAACAAAGGAAGTTGGTGCTTCCAATGAATGTAACTCTTCAAGAGATATAAGAAAAATCATTCTACGGTTTTCTCCCGATTTGGGTTTCCACGTAAAACATTGGTGTAATGTGTATGTGTATGATTGTTCATTTGTTCATTCCTTATTTACTCTGCAGTTATTGGATGATAATGCTTCATTGATATAACACTTGGATTATATGGTTGAAAAGGATTAAATTGCTCTATTACTGATTCACCCCCCCCTCTCAGTAATCCAACATCATCTACTCAGTGTAGTTGAAAAAATGGGTGTCAAACCCTATTCCTATCAATAAAAAACAAGGTATGATTCATGTGTGCATGGATTTTTGTGATTTGAACAAGGCATGCCCGAAATATAACTTTCCTACCCCATTCATTGATCATATTATCGATGAATGTGCGGTTTCTGAAGTTTTTTCTTTTATGAATGGTTTCTTAGGGCACAATCAGATTCAAATCAATCTCAAGGATCAACATAAGACTGCTTTCATATCTCCTTGGGGTACGTTTGCATATAAGAAAATGCCTTTTGGCCTAAAAAATGTTGGATCTACTTTCCACCGGGCCATGTCATTCACCTCCCATGAACTCAAACATATATTCGAGGCATATATTGATGATCTTGTGTCACATTCTCGCAAGTGATATGATCATCTCTCTCACCTTCGACTTATTTTCAGATGTGTCGCTACTACCAGATTCTCCTAAATCTGAACAAGTGTATTTTTTTTGTTACATCGGGACGTTTATTAGGTTTTATCGTGTCCACCAAAGGGATCATGGTCGATCCTCTTAAGTTCAAGGAAATAGTTCAGTTGCCTCCCTCGCACATAGTTCCCTAGCTTCAGAGTCTTCAGGGGAAAGCTAACTTCCTATATCAATTTATTGCTAACTATGTCGAAATAACTAAAGGGTTTATGTGTCTTCTAGAAAAGGGGGTCCCATTCTTTTGGGATGAAGCAACTCAATGCTCTTTTGAAGCGTTAAAAAATGCCCTGATGTCCACTCCTCTACTCAACCCTCCTGATTATGGAAAGTATTTCTTGTTATACTTGGCTGCAACAGAGTTCACCATCACCATGGTATTGGTTCAGAAGGATGACTTCAGGAACATGTTATCTACTACCTCAACCAAGGCCTAGTTGGACTAGAACTCATTATACTCACATTGAGAAACTGTATTTCATAGTTTCCCATGTTGTCTAAAGGTTTAGTCATTATATTCTAGTTTGTAAGACCATCTTCATAGCCATCGTTAATCCTTTTCAATATGTGTTGACACAACGGGTCATCGGCTGGAAGATTAGTCAATGGATAGTCATTCTTCAGGAATTTGATTTGGAATTTGTTTAGGTGAAGTCTAAGAAGTCTTTGGTCTTTGCCAAGTTAATTTTAGAATTGCTGATTGAGAGTGATAGTAATTTTCCTGAAGAGTCATTGATAAATGAGGATCTTTTCCTTATTGCATCTTCTGACCCTTGGTATGGAGATATACTTGTGTATCTTCAGACTCTGAAGTGTCCTTCCTCTGCTTCTCGTGATGATAATTGATGGTGTTGGTCACTATAATTGCTTATTTAACTAAACAATCAAGTGCTACATAAATTGTCAACCCAGGGAAGTATGTTTATTTCAAAGGTAACCACGTACTATATATGCTCAATATCAAAAGCAACCTAGAGTTGTAGTAAAAACATATTAATCATACTTTGCCTTGAACAAACTGAAGTTCTAACTTGAATTACAGGAAAGCAATCTACCTATTTCATAGTTCAATATTTAAAGAAATATTTGTCCAAAGAATCCTGGATTACATTAAAGAAATAACAAACTGGAAATGAAATACTTCAAGACACTGCAAAAGGAAAGACCAACTATTCTATAACCAGAGAATAGGACACTATTCCCAAAGCAGGAATCTTCAACACCTATTTTTTATCACCACACTTTTATGAACTCATTGTTGATTGAAATGATTGACACACACTGAAGACTAACTACCTCTTAACAGAGAATATGACCCTATTCCTCAAGCATGAATCTTCAGATCCTATTTCCAATTAACACACTTTCATGAACTCATTGCTAATTGAAATAATTGATATGCACTGAAGGCTAACTATCTCTAACAGAGAACAAGACCCTATTCCCCAAGCAGGAATCTTCAACACCTGTCCCTGATTATCAAGCTTTCATAAATTCACCAAACAGGATTGCTAACTAAAATGATTAATATTTACCCAAGCATGAATCATATGAAAACAATGTAACAACCATTAAAGCAGAGTTTCAGCAAGACAAAGTTCAGTAAAGTAGTGTTTCAGCAAAACAGAGTTCAATAAAGTAGTGTTTCAGCAAAACAGAGTTCAATAAAGTAGTGTTTTAGCAAAACAGAATTTAATCAAGGCATAAACAAAAATAACACTAACACACTATAAAGCTAATGGGTGAATCTTGTGAATAAGGTTGGCCCTCCCTTCTCACAAGATTCCCCTGAAACAAAAGGAACTAGAGAGAAATGATTAGAATGATCTTTTATTCATCTATCAACTGTATCATATTACAATCTAAAGTAAAACACGTCCTTGTCTGTAAAATCCTTTCTTAGCTAAAATAGAAGGTCCTCTCTAATGATTATCTCCTCTTATTTAAAGAGGAGAATCCCTTCGATACAATTTGATCAACAAATTACAGGTGTACATCTGAGTCCTATTCTTAGTCAGATCGACTTTCTAAACTGGAATAGGATATCCTAGTCTCCCGCAACAGAATGCTATTACAAGTGCTGAGTGAGGTGTCGTTGTTGCAGCTGGAGTAACAACTTATTTATTTGTCTTCTTGTTACTGTTTTTGTATGTTGTTTCAACTTCGCAAATCGTGGGTTGTTTCAGCCACAAGATTTGTGTTCTGACTGTTTCAACAACTTGGTCTCAGGTAGCAGCGATGGTTAATACTAGCTCAAGGTGCAGCTGTTGTGGTCAATGTAACAGTTTTGTGTTGTTGTTTCAGCATCGTAGACCACAGACTGTGTAACAGCTTCTTCTGTGTGAGTTGATGTTTCAGCATCGTTGACCATGGACTGTGTAACAACTTCTTCTGTGTGAGTTGTTGTTTTAGCATTGTTGAACACAGAGAGTGTAGCAGCTTCTTCTGTGTGAGTTGTTATTTCAGCATCGTAGACCACGAAGAGTGTGGCAGCTTCTTCTGTGTGAGTTGTTGTTTCAGCCACAGGGGTCGCATGCTTTAACTGTTTTAGCAACATGCCTCAATGCTAATCTGCAGTTCGAATTGTTTCAACACTTATACATTTATGATCAATGGTTAAGTACGAGAGTAATGTAAAATTATATGCAAAACAGATTAAACATATAGTAAAGAGAAGAGACATTATATACCTTTGGAAAGATAGGGTAAAGTGATAATGTGAGTTTAAATGTGAGTGAAACAAGGGTGTAAAGGTAGAAAAAAGTGTGAGCAAAACAATACATTATATGGTCCTAACATCGCCCCCAACTTAAAATGTTGCATGTCCTCAGGCAACTTCACTCTGAATAAGAGTCTGAATACTGACTCTGAGCGTGCAAGTTACTCAAGCAGTAGCTATGGAAGGTGATCTTTGTTGGAGCTCTGAACCCTTGAACGTGTTGTAACCTTTGCCAAGCTGTTGTTTCGGCCTTCTTTGGCAACTTATAATGGACTTGATATTTTTCTGCTGGCATCCAGAGGATAGGAAAATGAAACTGGTACCCTATCCAGCTTTCAGCACATTGCTGAACACACTTGATGTAGTTAGGTACCCTGGAGATTGCTATCTCAAGATTAGTGGGGCTAAAAGGATTGTGTTCCTGTCTTTTCTTAGTAGATTGTTGCCAAAACATGTTATTTTCCTGTAGGGCAGCAATCTATGTTGATTTAACAAAGTGTTGAAGATCCTGAATTACTGTTGTCTATAGTTGTTGAATGTGTTCAATCATCCCTGGTTTCTTTAAAAATTGATAATACTCTGTAACAAAGGTGGCAGTATTTTGTCATTCTGGCCGTATCCAGAGAAGGTGGTTATCCTCATTGTGCTTGGAAGCTAGGAAGTCATCCAGCCATATAATCTGATCGTTAAGGAAGGAGGTGAGTTCCCTAATCTGGATGTCACCGACAAGAGGGTTAAGGTTAAGCTGTCAGTTCTCAGAGATGGCCTCATTATGAAAATATGCCTCATAGAGGAGGTGTTGATCCATAGTAAAGGCTTCTGCAAAGGTTTTAACAAAATCTGTTGGATGTAACACTGCATGGGGCTTCCTTCTGTGATTGATTTGATCTGAAACCATGTAAGTCGTTCCATGAGGAACAGAGAGTAATTGCAGGATGGTTTCCTTGCAGCCAATAGATTTTGTGCCAAGTCAAATATCAGGAGAAATCTGCCTTTTAGCTCTTTATTCTGTTTCTTAAAGGTACGAGACTCCTGGCGTGTTTTCTCCAAAGCTTCCCAATTTGAGTAGATATGATTTATCCAGATCTGTCTGTGTTCCTATAGGCTTTTGGCCTATGTAACAACAGACTCTTCTTTCCATTTCTATATTATTGCCTGCTCATCCCATGGCTAAGTTTGTGTTTCAACGTTGCAAGTAATAGGCTAAGGTAGGGTCTGAGTGGCTTGTTCCACAAAGGTGTGGGTATTGATCTGGCTGGGAGGGGCAGATTCATCAATAGGAAATGTTTGTACAGCTTTATTAACAAAAGAAGGGGTTTCAGATTTGACATTTGTTGCAGGCCAGGGTTCAGTCTTAATTTTGGAAGGTCCTGCTAGTTCTTGTGTAACAGCAGGGTGTTCTTCTTTGACTGTAAAAGTCGAAGGTACAGGGGTAGCTCCTGGCATTGGAATTTGAATTACTTTGTAGCCTACTTGATAGTAGATGTCCCCACATTGACTACACATATATTCTCTACACAGATTCTCTGTTGTAGTTCCCTCTGACATGGACGATGTGCGAGCTAGGGTGTACAAATTAAGTTCCTTCTCATAAGCTTCCTTTGCTACGGCTAGCTCTTGCTTATAGGCTTCCAGTTCAAATTTTAGGAACTCATTTTCTTGTAATACAAAGGCCATTGTTGGTTCTAGTTGAGGGGTGACTGGTTCTTGTGTAGCAGTCAAAGCCGCACTAGCTGGTTCTTGTGGAACAGCTACAGGATGGACAGCTGCTTCTTGTGTTTCAGCTTCTTGATGTAAAGAAAGTAATGTTGCAGCACCCTGGACATATGATTCCTGTGTCTCAATAACAATATCAACATTTGGTTTTTTTGTTTCAGTTGTAGGTGGTTCTTGTGTGACAGCTATAGCTGGTTCTTGTGTTTCATCCACTAAATGAGTAGCTAGTTCTTGTGTTTCAGCTACTAAATGGGTAGCTGGTTCTTGTGTTTCAGCTACTGAATGAGTAGCTGGTTCTTGTGTTTTAGCTACTAAATGGGTAGCTGGTTCTTGTGTTTCAGCTACTGAATGGGTAGCTGGTTCTTGTGTTTCAAATATTGAATGGGTAGCTGGTTCTTGTGTTTCAGCTACTGTGTTTGAAACTGATGGTGTCGCAACATACTAGGCATCTGGTTCTTGTGTTTCAGTGCCCGTGGGTGGAATAGGCAAAGATTCCAGCATTTGGGAGGCTAGAGGTGTATGGGGTATTAGTCGGATGGGTTGGGGGTCTAGGGAAGTGGCAGTATTGGCTGCCCTTGTTGAGGCCCTTGTTTGTTTTCTTTGTAAAAAGGGCAGAAAGAAAGAAATTTGCTTTCATTTTTGTGGGGGTTTTTTCTCAATGATGGGACAGGGAGAATTGTCTGGTTTAGAATCATCACTAAGAATATGAAGGGAAGGAGTGGATGATTCTAGTAAGGTGTGGGGTGGGCTTGGTATGGTAGGGAGGTTAATTGGATTGATTAGGTCTGTAGGCGGACTGTTCGGTATTTCTGGAGAATCTGGAGGGTTTTGTGGTTGTTGTTCTTGAAGATTTTCAGAAATTTCAGTAGCTTCTTAGGGATCTATGGGTGGGTTGTTTAGTGAAAGGTTTTGTTGGGAAAAACCCTTTTGGATAAGAAGTTGAATGAGACGATGATGGGTGAGTGAAAGGGCGGGATATTTAGCCTTTTTACAGTAATGTAACATATTTTTAAGACAACCGAGTAGATAATAAGGAATGTTCACCAATCTATTATGCCGTAAATGAGACAAGAGGACAAAATCGTGTTGGTAGACTACCTGGTATCAGCCTTCGCAGGTAAGGTAGTGTTTGACGAATTTTGCAACTTTCGACCATGGAGGCGGCAACGAGCTGAGTCGGACACCCCAACCTTTAGGTTCAATTTGTTCCCCTGGCAAGAGGAAATCCTACTGGGCATTCAGGATGATATGTTTGCAGCTGAACAAGTGAAGTCCATTGGTAGGGAGACCCAAAACCTACGCTATATCCTCTTCTGTAACTGTAATCTGAACCACTTGAACAATGGAATGATCTTCCTGGAGATTTTGGGCAAATTGCAGAACCTGTTGTTGATAAAACCCCTGGAGTCTCTGAAAATAACCGAGCCATCCTGCCTGCAGAAAAAATTGATAGGCTTATGGATACAGTTCTAATAGGGCTGTCATGGCGGGTTCATACCGTATAACAGAGCCTCCCATAGCTAACAGCTCAGTAAAATACACCGTCAAAGAGTCGAGTAACAACTTCTATGCAGAGTAAGTTTTTTGAGTGAAGGCATGCAAATGGTGGTGAAACAAATGAAAGGATGGAAAATAGGAATGGCAGTGGTTAATTCATGTGAAATGATGGTATACAAGTTTGATATTTCCTCCCCACCTTCAAGTGCGGCTAATAAATTATAATGATTTTACACGAGTGGTAATAATCATTTGGAATCTTCTCATTAACTATAGTTTAATTGTATTTACATAGAATTTGCATACCTCGCCTTTACCTTTTGATTTGTACTTAAACAAAATATAATGCCTGTCCATTATAGTTCTGAAGTGGTCGTGGCAGAGACTTTTGATTTGTTAGATGAATTGTATCAAGGATTTGTTGACTGGAAGGACAAAATGTAGTATGAGAGCGCAAAAGCTTATTGACAGAAAATGCCGAAAAGTTGGTGTTTCAGTCGTATGAAGAACAAAGAGATGTTTGTTGAAGAGTGATGTTGCAGAATACTACTGAGGAAGTGGTGTTTCAGCAATAGAAATAAGGGTGAAACAATTGTTGGACGGTGTTGTTTCGTCAATGGGGAAATGTGAAGAATTGCTGAACAATAGTGTTTTGGCAATGGGAAAATGTGAAGAATTGCAGAACCATGGCAATGGGAAAATGACGAAAGGTTGTTGACAGTGGTGTTTCAACAATGGGAAGAAGGGAGAAACAATTGTTGAACGGTGTTGTTTCGTCAATTGGGAAATGTGAAGAATTGGTGAACAATGGTGTTTCAACAATGGGGAAAATGGCGAGAAGTTTGTTGGACAGTGGTGTTTTAGCAATGGGAAAATGTGAAGAATTGCGGAACCGTGGCAATGGGAAAATGATGAAAAGTTGCTGACAGTGGTGTTTAAACAATGGGAAGAAGGGCAAAACAATTGTTGAACGGTGTGTTGACGGGCGAAATCGACCGTCCGTCAACTGAGAGAGTGGAACCAGTCTGGGGTTGTCTAAATAACCCAAGCCATTTCGAATGGACCACCCTGACGAGTTTAACAGCTCTATTGGCCGCTCTAAGGTCTCCTAAGAAAACCAAAGAGAGAATTGATCTGAGCTAAGTAATCTAACTAAACTAAGTAAAGAAAACTAACTATAATTTAATACAAGAAACTAACTATAATAAAGGAAACTAGGAACTAATAAAACAAAGAAAGAAACTAACTTCACTAATCTAACTATGAACTACTAACTATTATATATATAAGATACCAACTATAATTATATACACTCAAATCAACTAACTAATTATCAAGTCAATTACAGTTTATTCACAAATGTGCATTATCTACAATCTACATATTTGAATAAAACCTGTGAAACTAATTTGCTTGCTGTCCCAAAACAACGAAGATAACTCTTTTTTGATTTTATGATTTATGAATAAGAAAGTAAACTAACTGAAATTAAACAAATTAAACTTATATCTATATTAAACTACTTAATGAAAACAATAAACGAAAACTAAATGACCTGGAAACGCTCCAAGTCTGCCCTATGTAAGATGACTTCTTAAGCTGGTTGGAGGAAGAAATTCACACCGTTTCGTCCTTAAGCTTCTCGCAAATGATCAGCTATGCTACTTCTTGAATTATGTTACAGGACAAACAAGACATAAAAGAAATCATAACAATCTTCTGATTATAAAGTCCTGCAAAAGGGAAACCTATTATGCAGCAAATTCATATATAATAATCCAATCTATGAAGAAGACAAACCTATTATTCACAAAATGAATCAACAACTGTTATGTCCTTTATTTCTTTGGAAGAAACAAGATATGTATAACAGTAAAGAAATTATATCATTTGCATTAGATTTAGATAACAAAGTAATACTAAACCATAAACAAAATGATATACAAAACTTGGAACCCGATGTCGATATATTGAAAAGCAAAAGCTATGACAAAACATCCATTCTGCTCCAGTTTGAATCAGAATTACATATCCTTGTTCTCCCACAACTGAGGATGATCGATTATTACAAAACCATAGGTTTATATAGGTTTCTCACAAGGTAAAACTTCCTTGTGAATAATAGGAAATTATTTTACAAAATCTGGGAAGATACTCCCAAAATCTGATTCAAACTTAACAACCTAAGACAAAACCAAATCTAAAATATCTCCTAAATTGTTGCAGCATGCCCATTTGATCACTGAAATTCGTATGTACCTGAAAAAAGGAAAAAATAAACAAGTTTAAAATATATTTTGTTAATAAAATGGTAGAAATCTGATCCTGTAGACTAGTTGCAGCATTGGCTGGTCTAATTTAAGAACAGACCTGTTTTAAATCAATTAAAACTAACAAAAATATATTAAAATAAATATTTGATTACTAATTAAAATCAAAGAAAAATATTTAAATCACAACAAACCAAAACTACTATGCTAAATTAGAACAAACAGAATCTTAATTGAATCTATTTCAATCAAAACCAATATCAAATAAATATACACAAAATTTATCTAGAAATGAGTGTAGGGAATTAAAGCAGCTTCAGCATTGGCAAAAATAGTTATCAGAAAATGTTCCTTGATATTGAATGGCCCTTGAGATAGGCTTCTTGATCACCCATTCCATAGTTTTTCAGTGCTTTCTCTAATTCCTCCTTTGTAATGTACCCGCTGCTGTCTTTATCAAAATACTGAAAGGCAGTATAAAGATGATCTTCCATGTCCCTTACTGCTCTAGTCTGCACAGCCAATGGCATTAAACTATGGCAAACCTTTTAGCATATAGTTGTTCTTCTCAGTTGAAATCCCACTGTTTGAATCCTGAAATAGAATGAGGCCTATCCCTCCTTCCTGTTTCTGGTCTTTAACAAAGTTTATTTGTAAGAAATCACCATACGAGCTGTTAAGTAGCCTGGACACCCACAGGAAAAAACAGATCTAAAAATATGTCTGTTTAAAATTGAAATAGCAACTTCCTTTCTCATACGTGAGACTAAAAATGGCTTGTTTTGCAGAGCACGGGTCATTCCAAGGACTTTGTATAGATAAGCCAGCATTCAATTGAACAAAATGATGCCGCCTGGGTAAGAATCCGTGATCCACACTCTCTGCAAGATTTACCATTCTGAGATGCATTATAGCTTCTTTTAAAAGGGATTCTCCCTTGTCCAAATACCTTTGGTACGTCTCATCCTCTAAGCCTTTTGAGATTGAAGATAAATTTTTGGCATTGCTTATATCCATATTTTCCATGTAACTTGAACTGGCTGCAATTGTTCTCCTATTGACTCTAGCTTCACAATCATAGTTAGAACCAGTTATGTTCCTTGGATATACCTTGTCTAAAACTTTATCCTATTCTCTATACCCATCACTATTATTGCCTTTGCTTCCATGCTTGCCACCTTGTGTTCTAGGTTGCCAATCATCAGGCTCACTCAATTTGGACAGATACGAAGAATTTTCAAGAAGTCTTGATTGATCTGAAGAAATTAAACATGACTCATTTGTTTCCAATAGATCCTGTTCTTTTACCATATCTTCATTTTTTATCGCAAATGAGGTCAAAGGATTGTTGTCCTTCTGCTCTTCAATAGTAGATTGCCCTGTAATATCAACTTGGTTTTGAAAACCCTGGGATTTTCTTCTTGTATTCATATGAAATCCGTCAAGCTTATCTGAGCGTTTCACGGTGTATCCTTCATCAAGCTTTTCTGTTGAGCTTTTGCTGATCATTTCCCCATTATCCAGAGACCTTCCTTTGTCTTTAATACCCAATTGCTCACTTCCTCCAAACTGTTCTGAAATAGATCCATCCTTGTTAGGCACTTGCTGCCCTTCATGCCCATAATCATCAGCAGTTTCCGTACTTGTACAATACTCCTCTGAAGAGCTTCTATCTAGGATTTCAGTACTTATTTGGCTCCTCCCCCTCTTAACACTATTGACTCCTCTAATGTCTTCGGGAGGTTGATTTGAAAAACCCATTGTTTCTGGAATTGTTGCAACCCCATTGGTGATCAAGCTCTTGTTCCCTAATTTGAACGATTTTGTAAGCTCGCCATTTATACCTACAGGCTTTGTCATAACAATTGGTGGTTTTGAAACAACATGTTTGAACTGTGAATCTCTTTCTCTCTGTAGCTTTCCCAATTTGCTATAAGGGGTCCCTGTTTTGATTTGTGATGCTTTTGGCTCATCCTCTTCTCGAACCAAGCTATCTTCAAAAATACGTTTTCAGAATTGTACAATATCAAATCCATTGCAATCTAGATAACTTTGCATATTTCTAAATTGCCCATCTAAATACCCCCCATGATTTTGCTGAGACTCCTCAGTCAAGAAATGAATCTTCTCATAAAATCGCTCTTCCATGGATACAGAAGCATACATTTGTTGGTCCAAATTTACCTTTTTAGTTGAAGATGCTAAATGGGAATCCCATTTGCATCTCATCATGACAGACAGTGCATGCATGCATGCCTTTGATCTTCCTAAAAGATCTGATACATGTGCAGCTACCATAGCAGCAACAATTATCTCACTAGAGCTGTAATTTCCTGGAGTACAGCCAGCAGCAGATGGCTTTAATAAAAGAAGGGCCTCTAAGATCCCTAATAACCTTCTTGTATGGTTTACAGCAGAGTAGAACCCATTTGGTGGTCCTTCAACATGTCCACTGATTCTGATTGTTGCTCGAACAGGATTAGGTGGTTGTATACAATTTACCATTGGTGAGGTAAAAGAGAACAATTGTACTTCACATGCCTGAGCACAAACAGCTGCGAGAATGTATGAACCAAAATTTGCTACTACCCCCCTCTCTTTATTACACATGTAAAATGAAGTAATCCAAGAACCTCACCATAATCTTTTTTGTCTCAGAAACAATGTTGTCAGTGATAAGATAATTTTTACAATAGCATGCACAATCCTGGTATCCCCTCTTTGTAACAACTTAATGATTGTTTCCATAAAGTCAAGTGTTGCATGAGAGAGTTTTTCCTTAGTTTGTGAATAATCATTGTCATTAGAGGCCCCTCCCATGGCATGACCTTCTGGAGGATGATTTTCATGAAAGTTTGTGACATTGACAGAGCTACATTCCACATTGGCAAGTGTCACAATCCAAGAAGCAGAAAATCGCTTGCCATCTACAGCCAAGTCATCAAATCCCTGTTTTGACTTTACACCATCCAAACTCCCATCAATGCAAAGAACATTTGTAGAAGAGGATACAAAAATAAGAAGATCTGGAACCCATGGCTTTAACGCACCTAGAGCAGACACTGCATACTTAGATCCAACAACAGATTCACGCAAAGTGATAAGATCAAGACGATTGTTTGCCACATTAGAGGCTTCAGTAGCTAACTCACTTGAGCTCTTTAGACACAAATATAACAATTTTGCAGCGTATATACAGATAAAAATATATTTCCAGTCATTTCCTGTGAACTTTTGAGATGCAGATCATTTTAAATTTATATCTAGGCTGACTTATTACATAAAATTTGCAAATCCGGTCTCTAAACTCGCACAATCCTCCAAACAACAATAAAAGTATAGATGGGAAACCCTAGAAACGCCAGAAACTTTCACAGGTCGCATAAATAAAGAGGTATTCAGATCTAGATTTGAAAATTTCAAACCATATCAAAACAAATGACCAGAGTTACCTGTGTACAATTTATAAATCTAAGGAAACCACCATATTAGCGAGCATGAGTGTGGAAAGTGAAGAATAGATTAATTTCTGGTAAGGAGGCAGGCGTTTACAGCTATAATATCCCCTATAACACAACTCAACAATTATATCAATTGTTCAACCAATGAACAATGGTAAGTGCATGCGCAATCAATGTTATACCAAAGTTTTTAATCTACCAGGAATCGAATTACAATCAATACCAAACCCAACTATGCGCCAATGTAACCACCGATATCCATAGCTTAACCAATGTGTCGATATATGTAACTAGCATACCAATAGTTACAACAGTAGCCATAGGCATTATATTAAAAGATATGCATGAATATCCATGTATCTTATGAACCAAAGGTTGAGTAGGCCAAATAAGAAGACAATCAAAATACTAATGCATTGCAAAATCAAATGAAATCCAATCACACCATCGATATAAGAATGCCCAATGAGTATACCAATGTGTGCAAGTGTTATACCATAATGTTCAAACATCTGACATGAAGTTCAACACCCCAAAATCATGTATTCGCCAATGCATTAATCAAACATTTAACCAAGGTGTCAAATTGAAATTACATAAAATTGATATGCCAAGAGCTATAACAAGGATCAACAATAAGGATCACAAAAGATAAATCTTGACCCTCGTGCCATTCCATGAATCAATGTTCAGGCAAGTCATAAAATGCGAATTCAAAGGCTAAATGTCTTCAATAAACCGAGTTATATAATCCATCGAAGTATGAAAACCAATCAAAGGATATTTCCGATCATGTAAAAATCAACAAAAAGATAAGCGCAATATGCATAATGACACAAAAGATATTGGCAGTTCAGATAATGATCGAAATATGACCTCGAAAGGAGAAATCTTCATGCTTACACTTGTGAAGACTTAGCGAAGACAAATGTGCAAAAGTCTCAAGAAATGAAAGTTTTGTCTATTTGGAAAATGCGACGGAATTTCTTGATGTTCGCGAGACAAAGGTGTAGGCAGCTTACAAGAAAATGGAAAAAATTGAATTGGCTGCCAACATGGTGTTGTTTCATTAATTGGGAAATGTGAAGAATTGTTGAACAGTGGTGTTTCAGCAATGGGGAAAATGGCGAGAAGTTTACTGGACAGTGGTGTTTCAGCATTGGGAAAATGGTGAAGGGTTTTTGAACAATGGTGTTTCAGCAATGGGGAAGCTTTGCTCTTCTTGAAGTAATATCATCCTTCCTTAGTAGGCCTTTTCTTTGATCAAGAATCTGCAAAAATCAATTGTAACATGGTATTTCTTGACAGGGATTATTAGTAAACAAAATCTAATCTAATACTAAAGAAATTAAATAAAAAGAATTAATTGCAATGAGGGGTAGGAGCCCCCTCTAAAAAGAGGTAATGAGAGTCTGCCACACATGTGGCCTTAAAATCTTCTTTGGAAATAGGGCGCTGGTACAAACGGAGTTGATGACTATTTACAAGTAACAATGTTTTAGAGTCATCGATTGTGAGGAGCCTTACTGTTCCATTGGGGAAAACAGTGTCGACTTCGTAGGGTCCAAGCCATCTTGTACGTAGTTTCCCTTGAAATTCTTTAAACCGAGAGTCGTACAATAGGGCCCAATTACCTTTTTGGAATTGCTTATGCTTGATAGTTTTTTCATGCCATTTTGATCTTTGTTGTTGAATCATAGTTGTCTGATGAATGGCATCTAGTCTTTTTTCATCCAATTCATTAAGCTACTGCAACCTAGCTGTCTATGCATCGGTCAAATCAAGGTTGACAGCTGAAGCAGTCCTTAAGGTTTTGATTTCAAATTCCACGGGAAAGACAACACTCTTTCCATAAACTAATTCATAGGGGGAGAATCCTGTAGTGTTTCTCCAGGTAGTTCTATAGGCCCATAATGCTTCAGGGAGTCTGTGAGACCAATCCTTTCTGTCTTCCTTCACTGTTTTTGTAAGAATGGCTTCTATTAATTTATTTGTTCTTTCCACCTATCCATTGGCTTGGGGGTGGTATGTTGTAGTCATTCTATGTTGAATATGATATTTTTGAAGGGTGGCTTTAAAACCATGAGAAGTGAAAGGAGGTCCTCCATCTGTAACTAATTCTCTTGGCACTCCAAATCTAATGAAGATGTATTCAAATAGAAAATCTATAAATGTTTCTTCAGTTTCTCTCTGGAGTGCTTTAGCTTCCACCCATTTGGTCATATAGTCTTTGCAGACCACTATGTAAACTTTTTGATTGGATGGAGGGTTAATGGGTCCTACAAAGTCTAAGGCCCATCTTTCAAATGGTTCAAGTACTATCTGGGGGTTTAATGGAATTTCATCTCTATGATTAGGTTGGCCCATTCTTTGG
>ML791009.1:185277-221828 GCA_009831015.1 Picea engelmannii | reverse complement strand
GTATGTACCTATCTCACCACGTTCTACACCAGGGGGCATAGGCATATTAGGTTCTCTCAAGAAACTGATCCCTGCATAGGGATAATTCTTGATGGTTGGGATCTGTCATCTCCACCAATCAAAGAAATTGTCATCATATGACTCTCGTACTCCCCCTTCTCCCTGGAAAGGAATCAAAGCGGCCCATATAAACAATGTTGGATAGGTGGCTATTGTTATCGGACAAATCGATAAGTGTGGACACAAACTAATCTCCCTAACTTCAACAAGAAGCTAGAACAAAACAAGACATAATACGAACTTCACCTTAGACTTCATTGTCATATAAACTAGTTCAGAGAGGGACAAATGACATATCTTTTAAATGACGCTTGATTCTCACTAGTGTCATCCTTGTCGCTCCATATTTTGATTTTCGGGATGGTGAACATGTTTAAGAATCACAAACCAACATAGAGAGAGAACAAAGATATATATATTCCAATGGATTCTATGTATAAGATCAAGGAGTTATACAATAAAAGTAAAGACACCTTTATAGGGAAGAAATGTATTGTTGCATTATATTAAATGGAAGTGGAGAATACAACCCATGCCTTGATGTTGCAAGGTCCCTTCCAATGACTCTTTGCTCCAACACACACACCTTTGCTCCAATTCCTTTGATGAAGAAGATCCACAATCTGACTTAGAGAGCTAAAGCAAAGCTATCTCAACTATAATATATAGCATAATTCTTCATGTATAATAAAGCCTTAGAATTTTCCATAAGACATCCCTCTTTATATAGGGTGAAATAGGGATGGATGAGGAGATTAAGATGATTCCACTAAATTAGAGAAGTGAGTAATATCCAGACCGATCGGAGGCCACCTCATCTTCTAGAATATTCCCTTCTAGAGCATTCATGAATTTCACTTTTCCCTTGTTTAAGCATCATCACACCCTATGCACATGCATCCTGTGATGATGCCACAGTCTAGATTTGATGCAACGTGCGATGATCAAGCATCGTCACACCCCAAGCATAGAGCAAGGTGCGACAATCTCCTTTGACAAATTTTTTAAGGAAGAAAAGCTAATCCACTTTTCTCATGGAGAAAGTCTCTTTTAGTTTTTTCAGAGAACATGGAAGTGAGTTATGCACATGTCATCAGTTGATCACTGGGGTGACCAAAATAACATGTAACAAAATTACCCCCAAAGTATGAAGTTGGATTATGTGAAAGCTGAAATACTTTGTAGAATGTGTGTGTCGAAAACAAGGAGCTCATCGGCCGAGAATCTGCAAACAATCAAGCATCTGCATAATAATATACCATCTTATGAGGTAGGAATTCCCATAATCAGACTACAAGTGACTCTAATCATAAGTGTCAAGTGATTCATGGCTACTAAACATACACTATGGATCCATGTCATTATGATTCAACATAGCCACAAGAAATACATTGCGGATCTATGCTTACAAAATTCAAATTCGGACATAGCCACGAGACATACACAGTGGATCTATGTGTCAGTACAAACTCATAAATAATCCATTGCAACCTGGATTGATATGATGAGATCCATGGTCTTCATTTCCATTGTCCCTAAGTATGAATCTAGCCATGTGATTACAGGTGTCGAAGTCGAACATGGTAGAAACCACTTGATTACCGGTCATTAATGAAAACCATTAACAAGTGCGAGGGAAATCACCATTGATGTAAATGACTCCCAAGGTACTCTAGTACAATCCAACGAATGTGAATGAATGAATTGAAGTTGAACACTCGATGGAATATTCCAATCAGGGGACAATGATGTGAGCCCACTGTTGAAAGCGAAGAGACCTGCCATTAAGGCATGCAAGCTCCAAGGTACTAATGTGATTTCTAAGTCTTGTTCCTGGATAATGAGTTTAAGTTGATAGGAAAAGACTCATCATAGGAGGGCCTTAATTTATCCCCCATCAATTACATGAAATAGGTAACATATTTGAAGTAGATCAAATTATGAAGTGATTAAGAAATGACTCAGGGAAGGTCGACATGGTAGAAAATTTAGAACTGCAGATGGCCAACTCGATAGAAAGCTTGTTTAGGTTGGACTTCTCTTTAACATATGAATGACACGACAACTGTCTTGGAAACATTAACTCAAGGAGGACCCAACATATGGACTTGTGGATGGTCAAACAAGAGAAAAATGGATTTCCCAACCTGAATACAGTGATAAAGGGGGGTGCCATGTTCAAGAGTGACTTACTGCCACTAACACAAATAAAGATACACATTTCTTTCCCAATTTTCCCCCACCATTTCTTGCGAGTACCTCTTTATTTTTACACAATCTTGAGGAGGATAACATATGCTTGTAATGTAATTTCATCCTTCAGACAAGTCCCTCCGAGTATGTTTAGCGAACCTTAAAAATGAGTGGTTCGGTCCCATATGGGCCTTTCGATGCTTGTTTTATGAGTCCAAAGAAAGAAAACTCAGGGGTTTTTCATGTTTAGATAGTCTGAAAAAAACTTAAAGAAAACTCCATAATGTCCTTTTTCATAAGCTAGTCTGGCGAGATTGAAAAAGAGATAATCTACTGCTCATCAGATGTTTTCTTCAAATACTTTTACGAGCGTGAAAAGAACAATGTCTCTCGGCTATATTTTCATGTTTTAGGGAGCTTGAAAAGAGCTTAAAGGATACTCCGTAGGGTTCATTTTTCATATTACCAAGGCGAGTTTATAAAAGTGATAAAATATTACTCGATTGCATTCTCATGGTTTCACGAGCATGAGAAAGAATTAAGACTGTGCTTGGAGTTTTTCCTAAAAAAACCTAAAAGTATATATTCATAAGAAAAACACACAAAAACGACCAAAAATGGAGGATCCATGTCAAACATCCCATCCTTAGATATTTCAATCTGTAATAGAAAACACTTTGCAAAGTTGATTAGACTTTAGGCCATAGGTAAAATATTCAAAAAATAATTTAATATGTAATAAAAAATGGTAAAAAGTAATAAAATAGGTCAAAATAACCCATTTACTATTTCATTTTGCAATTTCACCCAAATAGTGCCCAAAACCCTCATTTTCTTCCAAATTTCAAGAGTTTATTCCGTAGCGCCTGGTGGACCATTTCACAAACTGCTTCTATAAAAAAGGTAATATCTTGCCCCTTTCTCTTTTCATGGTTTAAAAATTCATTTTTAATTCTTTAAATTTGATTTAAGGTCGATTTTTTGGAGGTCACTACGCTTTGAGATCGCCATAGGCTCACACTATCATGAACTGCGATGATCCAAAATCGCCATAGGGGACACATAGCCAGGGTGCGACGATTTCGCTCTGTGTAAAATCAAGCCCCTGTGACGTCCACAACTCAATTTTTGAAAATAAAAAATGAGTTAGGAAAACTTCCAAGAATTCATTTTTTATGAATCTAATCATCCTTTGATGTTACTTGGTAGGTTTTCCTTAGTCATAATTCTCGAGTGGAGGTAACATGAGCACGAGGAAGAATATTAATTTTCCGTGAATGACTTAGACACTGTCATGGCACTATGGGAGTGTGGTTTACTCAAATTCTTCAAAATTCAAGGCATGAGAGCCCAACTGAGATTGCTGGAGTATCTAGTCCACATGTGGGATGTAAATGAACAAGCCTTTCACATGGGTGTGCATACACTCACCTTGGAGATAGATGACATTCAATTTCTGATGGGTTTATCTCATTGAAGCTCTCGGGTATCACTCTCGGGAAGCAGAGGTGGAGGAGAACCCATGAACTACTATGTTGCACAGCACTGCGTGCCAGGTACAGAAAAGCATAGTGGCAAGGTTTCCATTAGGGATGTTTGGGATCTACCATTGAGAACCATCCTCTATATTATCACCTGGATAGAAGGGAGTGCAATTCCCCATATGGCTTTGCAAATCCACTTTCAATATGCCATAGACTGTATGGAGCCTTGGGTCTTCAATTGGTGAAAGGGTCTTTTGAATAATATGAAGAAGCAACTAACAAAGTGTAATAATTTTCAATTGAAACAGTTTGGTTATGGATCCATTTTAGTATCCTTCTTCCTAGAGAGGGTCCCCGTCTTACGTCTACAGGTGGAGTGGGGCACACCTGCTCCATAAGATCCATGGATGAAAATATGGGTATATTTGATGGCTTGTCACGGTGGCGTGCCTATCGTCAAATATGACGAAGCTTTTTTCCAGTGTTTGAGAGATCAATGAATCATGGTGGAGGACTATGCTTACGTTGAGATGGACTTCCATGGGGATCCTGACTTATCTCTTCCTAAGGGATCTCAGTGGGGAGACATTGGTAATAAGGAATTTTTTCATTATATGATGTTTTTGATATTTTAATTATATAAAATGTTTTTGTCATTTATCCAAGACTAATCAAGTGTTCTCAATATTGCAGATGTGGCACCTTATTATCCTCCGATATCATCTCCCATTCAGAGGGAGGAGATATAGGTGTTGTGGTGGGTCAAGAAGTGGATTTCAAGGATCTCGAGGAGATCGATCAGAACTTAGAGGTATTAACCATGAACATCCCTGATATCACGGTGGATGAACTACCTCAATGCTATCAATGCCATAAAGTTGGTGTATCGACATCTATTGGTTGACTACTCCGTAGAGTGGCATAGGAAGTCATTTGTTACAATGAGCAACATCCATGATGATTTTGTATATGAAGCCATGAGCTTCACTATTTTGATATTTTGGTCTTTGGACAAACACTTTTTGTAACTTTTGACATATTAATATAAAGTTCCTACCGGCTTACTTGTCTTCTTTTTTTAAATGTGTGTTTGGATTTATAAATGTCGCAAATGTCTGTCTAACACATAATTAGCCAATGCATCTTTCAATGTGTTTAGACATCTAGGAATATTTTTATACTCAATATAATCAAAATGTCTTTCCAAGAGGTGAATTCTTAAGTATACCCGAACAAAGTAGCCTAACTTTGGATGGAATAAACGTTACTCAATTGAAACAATACTAACTGTGAATCAAGTCATACAATAATATGACGGATGCCAAATGAAATGGCATCAGTTAATAATTCGATAATTGCACTGTATTCCACGATATTATTAGTTGCACGACCAAGGCAAACACCGTGTAGATTGATCAACTCATCCATAGGTGCATAGATTGCCCATGCAACAAATGTTGGGTTTTGAGTATTGCAACTAGCACCATCAACAAAGCTAATATAGGGTAGCGAATACACCAACATCTAGAAAGAAAACACAATGCAAGGTAAGCATCTAAAAGGAGAAACAAAAACGAAAAAATCACACTAGAGTATGATACACTAAAAATACAAAGCACTCATGCAAAAAATAGTTTAATCATAGTACTTATTCAAGTAAAGCCCATTTTTGGGTTCATTCAAAGGAATTTCATCATAATCTACCAACTCATAAGCCCCTTTCTCCAATACTTTTTTAATGATATAAGGGCCATGTGGCACTTTTTTCATGGTGTATGTGCCCAGTTACATATGCAACGCGTGTACATATGCTAGTTACATGCCTGGCAACCCGCGTATACTCTGAAAAGTTACAAAAATTAAAAATTTCCATGCTTTCGGGTTGAGTTTACGGGCTATGTCATTTTGCACAACCATATTACCTCCTATAGCCCTTATGAAAACTAATTAACCATATTTTCTCCATACAAAAGGGGCCCTAGGGGGGGTCATTTGGATATATGAAATAGGAGGAAAGTGCACTCTGCCAAATTTTCTCCCTTACATTCCAAGCCTTTTTCATATTTCTCTAAATTTCATCCTCAGCATTCCCTTCCAGTCATCCTACTTTATACAATCCATCCTTTTACCCTATATTGGCATGTTGGTTGTGAGAATAGCATATTGGGAATATTTTACTTGGAGTCAAAGTAGAGGAACCCAGACAAGGTTCATGGAGCGGCATCGGTAAGATTCGAGCTGTAACTTCCAATCTTGTTATCAATAAAAGAGAAACTTATTGTCCCATATATTTATGTCTTTATGTTTATGAATGTTTTCATGAATATCTAACCCTTTAGATGATCTTGGTAGTTACGTGTATGTTGTTATAGTTTGTTTTGTGAAGTTGTTTCAGGCTAGCTTTGGGAGGAGGCCTACAATTTTGGAACAGACATCAAAAAGAAGGGATCTATGACAAATAAAATGACTTAAGATACACATTTCGATCTTCTCTCCCTTCCCTTAATTATTATTAGTTCTTGTTGGATTTGGGCAAAATATAAGCATTTCTATCTTTTAAGGTGTCAAGGCTCTGCCTAGTCGCTAGACCCAGATTAGGGGGATTTTTCCCCATAGAAACCATGTACCACAACCTGTACCATACCATGTACATCAACATGTACCATACCATGTACATCAACCTGTACCATACCATATACATCAACCATGTACCATGTATCTGAGATGTGCCAATGTCTCAACAATATGCCTCAAGCATGTGATAACATCACCATGACATATACCAAACCAGATACCAATATAGCCAAGATATAATTCTAACAATGCATAATATCATCACAAAGGTGTATCATATCATGTACCATCATTATCAATACATGCCTCAATCATGTACCATAAACATAATCCTCAATAACACATGTAAAGCATAGCTTTGATCTTGTAGCATACTTGATACAGAAAATTACATACTGGTAGGTATTCCTTAACTTCAGCAATAAGAGAATATCATCTTCATCAAACTTTACCTTAGTCTCGTAGGACTAGTTTTGGATTAGTCACAAACCCTAACTTTAAACAAGCATAACTTCGTACCTTCCTGAATTTTATCCTATTCAGGAGAGATAACTTGTATAGCATGCCACACGCTCAATATTTGATATCTGATTTTGAAGCTCCCACACATGATACGACAGACTGTTATATTTCCACTGAAATTGGTCTCACATAATTTGGATCATCTATGAAGAAGTTATGATTGTTTTACCCATAACACTTGTTTAAGACTAGTTTCAGAACTAGTAAAAAACCCTATCTTCCATAGAGTGTATCTCCAAAAATACAACAACCCAGAATATGCAATTTTTACCACAAGTACCTTGAAATGTCGTATCAACCTCCTACAATTTTTTCTATCTAAATAATTCTATAAAAAATGTTATAGTGAAAATGGTAAGGTGACATTTAAATAACATACCTTAGAACACATCATAAAAAAGACTTCATCCTCCCTTGGAATTTCTCCCTTCTTTACTTTATCTTCTCTCTGAAATTCGCCTCAGATCTCCTTGGTTACCTCAAATAAGAATCACTTAATCACATAGAAGATATTCAATAGAATTTGTGTGTGAATGTACTTATGAGTGACTTCTTGAGATGTATATATAATTTTTCTAAGTAACCTCTTTTCTTAACTTTAGGGATTTTTGAACTTTCTTGTTACAACCAATTTACCCTTTCTTAATGACTTGCAACCAATTAGGGTATTCTTAACCAATATGGCAACCAATTAGAGGCTTCTTAACCCATCTTTGGGGCTTCCAAATTTATGACCGCATAACTCCTCAATCGTGAGGAACTACATGATGTTCCACCTACCATTGGAAATGTCATGATGAGGACTATCCAACTATGAGTGTGTTACCTACCTTTACACTATCCTTAATGTCCTTATTCCTCAAACAAATTTTGGATTCATGGCCACACCTATGGGTTTCTTGTAGACTTCTTCAAAGTGTCTTCCCATGAGTGCCATGCTTAGAGCTACGCCATAAGGGGACCACTTTGGAGACTTCTCCAAATACACCCATCACATATGTTGACATCAATGACAACAATTGCTTGTTGACATCAATGACAACCAATTGTCCAACAACATCAATGAAAACCAATTGTCCAACAATATCCCCCTTTGGCATTTATGGCAACACTCATACTCCATCTATGACCAATGCTCCTCTGATGTTTCTCTCATCATGTTTCTCTCCCCCTTTGACATCAATGGAAAATGGTATCTCCCCTTTGGGATTCTCCCCCCTGTATTCATGTTTCTAATCTTTCTCTTCTGATATTTGTATTTATCCCTCTTTGAAATCATAGGTAAAAGGGTAACTCCCCCTGTCAGTATACCTTCTCTAAAAAATCTATCTCTGACTTCATGCACCCCCCCTATCTTCATTAGTTTGATCTCTTTCTTTGACAATTTCTCTTTCGTGAATTTTCTACAAGATGTCGTGTAGATCAATGTGGGATGTCCTGTATATGCTTTCTTTCATCTTTTCTAGCGTCCTTTTTCCATTGGTGCTTCCTCTTGTAATTCACTGACATATATAAAAATCATTCAAATTTACTTGACTTCAAGTCTTTATGACTTTTCAAGTTCACATCAATGATCATACCTTCTTCTAACGATATAGCTTTTGTTGTTCCTTTTACGCTTTCCTTCTTGATTCCACTTGTCCATTGATTCCATTGTTTCCAATTGTTACTTGGCTTTCATCCATCATCATGTATCTGTTTAGACATGCCAAAGCTCTCTTGAATCCATCTATTTCCATATGTCACAAAATTCACATGAATCTTCTACTCAACTACATACAACGCTGACCCATCCGTTGATTACAACATATTCCAACTTCTCAAGCTATCTTCTCAATTTTTCAAATCAGACTCTACATGTATACAAAAATATGTACATACGTGGAATCCTCTATACAATCATGAATCTCTTTCACTCTAAATATTCCTGTCCAAAAACTGCAAATACTTCAAACTGCTTGAAAGATAGTTCTATGATCTATAGAGCTGCTACTTAGACTCCTCCTCTTAAATATTCATATTTACTGGGAGTCTCCAAGCTAGATGGATCAGAAAAATACCCGCTTTGATTTAGAGTAGTCTTCCTCTTAGTCTGTGGAGACATCTTCCTTTTCATCCTCTTTTTAAATTCTATCATCATCCTGAATTCTGACATCTTCCTATTCATCCTCTTTCTGTATTTTTACCTCTTTTTCTTTTCTTGTGGATTCATCATGATCTCGCACTACTGCAAATCATGTGAGTATGATCTCTGGGACCTGGTCTTCATTCAACTGTTCTTGATTTATTCTCCAAATCTTCCTGTATATGACATATTCCTTTTTCCCTGTATATTTGTCCCGATATCATACTATTTCCAATCCTAAGAGTATGAATTCTCGATGTCCTTCATTCATCTATTCTTCCTTTACCTATTCTTGTTTTCTTTTCCAAACCTTCTTATATCTAATATCAATGTTCTCTTTCAGAGAATTATCCATCATGCTTCTACAATCATGATCTATATGTCCATAGTTATGGCATTTGTAACATTCAATATTATATGGAGTCACATATGCATTTATTTCTTGATCAGTTATTCCATAAGCTCAACAATCTACATCTTTATGTCCACAGTTAGTACAAACAAAACAATGACCATAAAAAAAAATTCACCTGGGAGTGAATGATATTCTTTGTGATGTAGTCCTTTTGAACTCGTGCCTTGGTTGATCATGATATTCTCTTCTATTTTTTCCTTCATAATGATTGAAGCTTCTTTTATTCTTGAAAGTGGAGGGCCTTCTTTGATATTTGTCTCTTCTGAAATCTTCTTCTTGAGTTTTCTTCATTTCTGGAATGTTCTTCTTTTAGGGGTCACATTCTTTCTTCTTAATAGGGCCTTTGAAGACTTTTTCATAAATCTTAGTATTCTCTTCATTCTTTATTTCTAGAAACCTGTAACATTTCTCTTCAACTTTCATTACTGATAATCTGGAGATTTCTCTCTCTTCAGTGTTTCTACTAAGCCTGAAAATTTTAAATCTTAATGTGACAACTTATTCTTGAATCTTCTCATCATCTGGATCTTCATGACTTCTTCCTTTCTCTTTTCTTCTTCAAGTTGGGTCTTCAATGAGACAATTTCTTCTTCAATTGTTCTTTCCTGTTGACTGAATTTTGCTTCAGAATTATTTAAGTCCTCAGATATTTCCTTGAAATGGATAGTCAAAATATTTTCTCTCTTCTTTGCTTCCTTTCTTTGTGCTACTATTTCGGCTTCCAAAAATTGATTTTCTTCTAACTAAATTTTGCATGCTTCATCAATCCTTTTGTCTTCTTCTACTTGGACTTTTAGGTTTGTAATCATCTGTTGGACTTCTTCAGAACTTTCTTGAGAATTATTCTTGACTAATTGTTCCTCAAGAGACTTGTTTTTCTTCCTTTCTTTCGTTAATTCAGCTAAAGCACTGATTAATTATGCTTCAAGATCTATTATTCTTGCCTCTTCTTTAATATTCTCTAGCTCTATGATGTTATGCTATCTCATGGATTAGAGACCATGTACCTTATCCCAAAGTTCCTTAGTTGATGAACATTTTCCAACTTTCTCTCTTACTGAATCAGGTAATCCTTCCTAGATGAAATCCATTTCTATTTTTTTTTTGTTTTCAATTTCTTCTTGGATACAGTCTTTGGTTTCTTTATAGAGGTGTATCCTATCACAACTTATTTCCAAATGTCGAATGCATGTGCTCCTAGAAATGATTTCATTTTTGCGCTCCAAAAAGCATAGCTTTGTCCATTAAACTATGGCACCCTAATCTTAATGTACTACATGATCTTCCTTTCAGTAATTAGACTATTTTATAAAGGACCTTCTCTGATGCCAATTATTGGAATACTGAGAGGGGGGGTGAATAAGTATGAGCACTTTTTACCACTTTCAACCAAAATATATAAAATTCAACTTTAAAAGTAGTATATCATTTATGATTGCATTCAATATATCATGAGCATATAACCAAAAGAAATACCATTCAACAATATCACATCAGATACATTGTACACCATAATTTACATGGAAACCCAAATGGTAGAAAACCAAAAAATACTTTCTTATATAGATCAAGAATACATTCATAGGAAGCATCAACCAGAAGGAGGCACCAACCCCTTGATTTAAAGGCAACAACCTGAAGGAAGCACCAACTCCCTAAGTTCTCTGACACCAACCAGAAGGAGGATATGACCCCCTGATATAAAGGCACCAACTTGAATGAAGCACCAACTCCCTAAGTTCTCTGGCACCAACCATAAGGAGACTATGACCCCCTTTCCTTGCCCTGTCTTACCACCATGAAACATAAGTTTAAAATAATTTTCACTACCACTGATCAACGTGTAACTTCCATTATCATTGATATGTTGAATGTTTACTTATACAACTAGAAATTATAGTTCTTCTTTATTATTACAATCATTTAGCACATTAGTTGTATAAATAAGATAATTGAAAGAGAGGAAATCACAGAAACAATAGAGACACACTGATTATCCTCTGAAACCCCCATGGGAAAGAAAACCCAACAAAACTTCCTCAATATAGATAGACCAAAGACCAAACAAAAGATCCTCCTCTACTCCTTCACTAGGAAGAGTAGTGAACCACTTGACCAAGAAATACCTTGAACAAAATGAGGTAGGTGCATCAACAACAACATATGTGGTACTTTGATAGACCATCCTTACCAGACCTTTAGGATATGCCCAGGAATCATAACATTCCCTAGGATATAGAATCCTAACTGAGCTACCACTAATGACCATAGCTAGCATATACATACACAGGTACTCTGACAAACCATCCTTACCAGACCTTTGGGAGATTCCCAGGGATGATCAGTCCCCTAGGATATAAAATCCTAACTGAGCTACCCACTTTTAGTCAGGATACCATAGTATCATCAAAATCACTCCCCCTTTTGAGGGAGGTCCTTTGGGAATACACCAATATTGTCTTATAAGTACTCAAACTTCACAGAAGACAGAGGCTTAGTCAACACATCTGCAACATGTTCATCTATGCCAACATATTGGAGCTTTACATATCCCTTCTGCACCAAGTCACGAATGTAGTGATACCATATCTCTATGTGCTTTGTCTTATCATGGAACACTAGGTTCTCTCTCATATTTATGTAACTATGGTTATCACATAGAATCATGGTAGCTTCCATCTCCAGATCGAATAGACTTGTCAACAAATTTCTAAGCCATATGGCTTCACAACTGGCATAACATGCTCCAATTTAATTCACTTCTTTTGTACTGAGAGCAATACTGGATTGCTTCCTACTTTGCCACAAAGTCATGGCTGACCCCAAACTGAAACAATATCCTGAAGTGATTTTTCTATCTGAAGCACTTCCAGCCCAATCTGAATCAATATAGCCATACAATATGAAGTCACAATCCCAAGTATAACAGAGGCCATGGTCCAACGTACCCTTAAGGTATCTCATTACATGATTTGTAGCTACAAGGTGAACATGTCTGGGCTCCACCAGATACTGACTCAAGGTGTTCACAACAAAGCATATATCTGGTTTGTTATTCATCATATACATCAACGAACCAATCATCAGTCTATATAGAGTAACATCAACTATTTTTGACGAAGTATCATCCAATAACTTGAGATTTGTATCCATAGGAGTGGACATGGTTATACAATCCATCATGTTGAATCTCTTTAGAATTTCCACAACATATTGTTCTTGAATAAGGAAAATATCTTTTGATCTTTGCCATACTTCAAGACCTAAGAAATAGTGCATTGGGCCTAGGTCCTTCATTTCAAATTTAGTGGAAAGCTTCTTCTTACAATCTATGATGAGATTTTATTCATCTGTCAAGAATAATTCATTCACATATAGCAGCAATATAACTGGTCCATCATTCTTAATCTTGAAGTAAAGTTTGGGATGACCTTCTTGGAAAACGAATAACAAGGGAGAAACAATAGACAAGGATAATACTCTTTATAATGATAATAAAAACAATAGTGACAACAATCGTCATAGTAGATCCTTCATAGATATCACTTGTGACCTTCCTGGAACAAGTGTAAAAAGTAAGAAATACAATAATAATGAATCAAAGAATCACTCTTCTTGTGTTGTGATCAATCATTCCTCCATGGTAACCTGGAAACAAAACAAGAAGCTTCTCCTAGAGGATATGTTGGTTATATCTAGTAAATGATTACAGTAAGCATTTATTTCAATAGTGCTCACATGCTACCAAGTATTCAATAATAAAAAAATTCAAAGATTGCTATCACAACTATAGTGTTTAGCAGTTATCAAACTTGACATGTGCAAATTTGAATCTTATCAACTTAATCAATCAAACCTAGAACCTTGAGTCTTTTCCTAAATAATTGGCATTGTTGCCTTTTCTTTTGAGTCTCCTTCACTCAAGACGACAAGTATTGTCTTCAACCTGTCCTCTGTACTAAGATAATATGCTTTCTTGACATAAATATGAGTTAGAGAATCAACTTTATAATATCAACCTTAATCAATCTAATACTTTTGAATTTAATTTTGACCAATGGTTGGTATTATATTCGTAACTTCAACAGATCAAAATACAAACTAGATGTTCATAAGATCACAATATTTCCATAACAAATAGAGGCATATGAAATTAATCAAACATGGGGTGCATTGTTCCTCTAAATGTGTTGGATCTGAGATCCCTCTGGATCTATGATTTTTGTTTAGACAAAAGATCTTTTCTCTTGTAAATACCCTTTAGAATAATGATACAGTTTGAACATATCTAAGTACATACCTATGATAGTAACAGCAGGTAGTGGCACCATTCGATAGCAGCGACAAGCAACAACGAACCTTTAAAACTTAAAAGGTGCTTCAACTTGTAACTTAAAATTAGCTAGATATTTTCTAGGTTAAGGAACACTAGGAAAATAAAAATTAGTCCCAACACTTCACAAAAACTTTCATTGCAACTGGTGCTAAACCTTGTACGAAGGAATTGGCACTACAACTGCAACTGATACTACAACTGCAACTGATACTACAACTGTAACTGGTACTACAACCGATACTGCAACTGCAACTGCAACTGCAACTTAGGGTTTTATGAAGAAACCCTAATTTCTCAAACTTAAATTTCAGAATTTTGATCCAGGGACTAGATGCACCCTCCTAGGGCGAGCTCCTAGATATGGTTACTTCCCCCAATGTCCTCCTTAAATAGGGAAAACATCACACTTAGGGTTTATGCATAAACCCTAATTTTTCAACAACTACAATACTGAAACTGAATATTGGAGAGGGTAAGTTGAATCTAGCCACTTCTTATAAACTGTGAGTTGATCTCTTTCAGGCCTGCTCTGATACCATGTTGAATTTTTACATATACAACTAGAAATTATTGTTCTTCTTTATTATTATAATAATTTATCACATTAGTTGTATAAATAAGATCACTGAAAGAGAGGCAATCACAGAAACAATAGAGACACACAAATTATCCCGGGAAACCCTCATGGGGAAGAAAACCTAACAAAACTTCCTCAGTAGAGATAGACCAAAGACCGAATAGAATATCCTCCTCTACTCCTTCACTAGGAAGAGTAGCGCACCACTTAACTAATAAATACCAAGAGATATACCAAAAAACCCTCCTTGACGTCACCCCTAGTTGTAGTAGGTTCTCCTCCAAAACTTGCACACTGAAGAGCTAGGTGTTGGTATGTGTCCAAATCAGGCACTGGCCTCTCTTATAAATAGTGTTATGGCCATCCTATAATTAGTTTTGGGCCGACCTGTCACTTTACCCTCTTAATTTACAATTAACTTTCAAGGCACAATAGGGCCGACTTTTACTAAGGCACAATAGGGCTTAATTAAATATAATACAATAATATTATTCAACTCTCTCTCAGGTAGAATATTCTTAGAAGTTGCAATATCTCAACATGATACATCAACCAACCTGTCATTGTTACATCAACCAACCTGTCACTGTCACTGTCACATCAACCAACCTCTCACTATCATTGTCACATCAACCAACCTCTCACTATCATTGTCATAGATATACCATCATCAACCAACTATAGCCAGTTCCACTCACATGGATACCAATACCATCACCATACCATGTACATCAACCATGTACCAAAACCTATACCATATCATGTACATCAACCTGTACCATACCATGTACATCAACCATGCACATTAATCATCAACTTTGTACATCAACCATGTACCACAAAATGTACCACAACATGTACCATACCATGTACATCAACTTGTACTATAACATGTACATCAACTTGTACCATACCATATTCATCAACCATGTACCATGTATCCAAGATGGGCCAATGTCTCGACAATATGCCTCAAGCATGTGAAAACATCACCATGACATATACCAAACCAAATACCAATATAGCCAAGATATATTTCTAACAATGTATCATATAATCACAAAGGTGTACCATATCATGTGCCATCATTATCAAGACATGCCTCAAGCATGTACCATAAACATAACCCTCAATAACACATGTAAAGCATACCTTTGATCCTGTAGCATACCTTATACAAAAAATTATAGACCTGTAGCTCTTCCTTAACTTCAACAACAAGAGAATAGAATCTTCATCAAACTTTACCTTAGTCTCGCAAGACTAGTTTTGGATTAGTCACAAAATCTAACTTTAAACAAGCATAACTTCGTACCTTCTTGGATTTTAGCCTATTATAGAGAGAGAACTTATACAGCATGACACACACTCAATATTTCATATATGATTCTGAAACTCACACAATATACTAAAGACTATTATATGTCCATTGAAATTGGCCTCATATAATTTGGATCCTCTATGAAGAAGTTATGATTGTTTTACTCGAAACACTTGTTTAAGACTAGTTTCGAGGCTAGTCAAAAAACCTATCTTCCATAGAGTGTATCTCCAAAAATAAAACTACCTAGAAGATGAAATTCTTACCACAAGTACCTTAACATGTCTTCTCAACCTCCTCCAATTTTTGAAATCTGAATCATTCTAGAAAACACTTTATAGAGAAAATGGTAAGATGACCTTTAAATAACATACCTTAGAACACATCATCACAAGAATTCATCCTCCCTTGGAATTTATCCCTTCTTTACTTCATCTTCCCTATAAAATTCACCTTAGACCTCCTTGGTTACCTCAGATAACAATCACTTACTCGCATAGAATATATTCAATAGAAAAAGTGTGTGAATGTACTTATGAGTGACTTCTTGAGGTGTATATATAATTTTTCTAATTAACCTCTTTCCTTGACTTTAGGGATTCTTGAACTTTCTTGTTACAACCACTTTACCCTTTCATTAATGAATTGCAACCAATTAGGGTCCTCTTAACCCATCATTGGGGCTTCCAACTTCAAGACCTCATAACTCCTCAGCCGTGAGGAACTACGTGGTGTTCCACCTATTGTTGGAAACGACATGATGAGGACTATCCATATATGATTGTGTTACCTGCATTTACACTTTCCTTCATCTATTTATTGCACAAACAACTTCGGGTTTCATGACCACACTTATGGGCTTCTTGTATACTTCTTCAAAGCGTCTTCTCATGAGAGCCATGCTTAGAGATACGCCATAAGGGGACAACTTTGGAGACTTCTCCAAATACACCCATCACATATGTTGACATCAATGATAACCACTGCTTGTTGACATCAATGACAACCAATTGTCCAACAACATCAACGACAACCAACTGTCCAATATAACCCATTTACATAATCTAACCCATTTACATATTCAAGGTGCTTTTTCTCTCAATATAATGGATAAATACACCACTTCATATAAATATGAACTCTCTTAGTGTCTAGTGATGACCTCCCGGCCTCTAATTCCCATAGGTGAAGAATTTAGAATTAAATAATGCAACAACTACAATCTCGAGCTGCTCTCAATTCTTATACTCGAGCCCAATTATCCTCCTCAAACAAATTTATGTGTTATATGTTCTGCAGAACTTAAGAGCCTCCTCGTTATGGTGCTAAATCATTTTTCATCCATGCGACCAAGTGTTATAACCAAGAACTTAAAATCCAAGTGCTCATCCACATGTGACTATGACTGGAATCAAGGGTTTATCAGATATCGACTATCAAACACCCAAAACATCCTGAACTTACCCTTTTCTCATCCTGATCTGAACTTCCCACATGTCACCCCTACATGGATATATCTACGTCATCATGACGTATGTCGAGACCAGATAATTGGAACCCCAACTCTTAATACACTAACTAGACCTCAATCTGATATGATGTGGCACCCTTCCACATAGGTCTACTGACGTGGACTTTCCACATGTCAATGATGACTAGGCTTCCATGTGTCACCTTGATATGTGACTTTCACATGCTCCAACTGTTGAATGGACATTGCCACATGTCTTCTTATGTGTGGGACACATGTCACTCTTTGAGTGGATGCATACATGTGCTAACATATGTCAGTATTAGACTATTGGAAGGATTTGAACTTCTAGTTTATCTCAATGGACAAGATCCGATAGGATATCAACCATTGATATGATTGTTGAATGGACAGTTAGATCCTATGCTCCATCATGCTTCCGTTGCACTACATATCACCATTGACCTTCCCCTTCGACGAATGGTCCCCACGTGTATCAGACACCATTTTGTTGAACTTATCTTTGCACTTACATTGAAAAAACCACCCAATACGATGGTAACTGGATGATCTGGTCACAAGGTTTGTTTACTAGTCAATTTGGTCTATCAAACAACGAACTCTATATTCTTTCCAATAGTTGTTCTTTTGACACATCTAATATGACATGTTAAGTGTCAAGCGGTTCTATGGCCCAATCCCTCTCTACATCATTGATATTCTATTTGAATGGATTGTTTGATCTATGTCGGGAATCAGACTGTCAGGACTTCGTTGCTTCACCTGCATGCTCTCACTATCCCAATCTGATAAGGATCTATGGCTGGTATGGATCCAGATTAATGATCAATATGGGTTTTCGATCTGGTGAGGCTGTCTCCCATATATAATTGTAGTTGTTCAAAATCAACCATGCAAATGACAAAACCGGTACTAAATCAATGGTCATGATTACTCTTCCTCTTGATCCAAAGGTCACAAAAGTTCCCCAATGAAATGATGTAGATCGTTGATCCAATTGTGATCAACGATATGGTCACAAGGTTTGTTTACCAGTTGATCCACTATGTCATACACTGGACTCTGGATTCTTTATAATAGTCTTTCTTTCGACACGTCTGATATGAAACTGATCCAAATTTTAGGGGGTATATGGTCTAAATTCATATGTAAAAGTCATAAATATATAAAGCTAATAGATTGTCCATGTGGATCAAGGAGATTCCCACCTCCTCATTAATTAATTGGGTAATAGGTTGCCCATATGGGTCAAAGAGTGTCCCACCTCTCCATTATTGTATTGGGTTTTATTTTCAATTACTTAGCTAGCTGGGTAGTTAGATCTATTATTATAATAATAGAGACTCATTTAATGCGATCTTTCCATTATTGTATCAAGTTTTATTTTCCACTACTTAGTTAGTTGGGTAGTTAGATCTATTATACTAATAATAGAGACTCATTTAATGAGCTCTTTTTGACTTTGTCCAATGGATCATTTTGTAATGCTATATAAAGGCCTAGCAAGCCTTCTCATAATATGAAGTCACTTATAATACCCCAAGGACGTGCCCCAATTTAATTATGAATTGTAATTATGTTTTATAGGATGGTGAGCCAAGTTAATATAAGTTGGTGGGATTATGTGTTTATTAGGCCAAAGAGCCTAAGTGTTGAAGGCCAAGAGCCTCATTTTTGTACATGTAATGATGCACATTATTAATATAAAAACATCTCTGTGTGTGGACCGACCACGATGAATGAGTGATGGGGGACTAAGCTTCCACAAATTCTAGGTAAGGGAGAGGGGGATGAAAGGTTGGGAGAAGGGATAAGCTTAAGAGCTTAATACCTTGGGGATAATAATTAAATAGTATTCCAAAGCTATGTAAATATTTATGTTTTATCCTAAGTTCCAAGAAGGAGAAACGTGTGCAAAATGGGGAGCATGCAGCCCCAGGGAGACAGGTGTCAACCTGGGCGCATGCAGTTAAAACTAGAGAAGGGAACCGTGTTGGGGGTTCAAATTCCCACACTCCATCCTCTGTCTGAGATAGCAGGTGTCTAGGATCAAACTCTATTTTTCAGTGTTTGTTCTGGGGAATCCTTACCTGAACTGTTAAGTGACTACGTGGTATCTCTGTACACCCTCATGAATTCCTGAAACCTGAGCCATGAGTTTGCCTTGTATTGCTGGTTGGGAAAACTGAATGCCCCGTAATTACTGAGCCTTGTTGTGCCGTAGCATCTTTCTGTCACCAATTTGGGAAAGCCCGTGTCTGTGTTTCCCGTGTGTTATCACCCCATAATTTATGGGAATCATCTGATGACTTGGATATTATCTGTATCTGGTGATTTGGTTGACAAATGATATTGCATTCTTCAAATAATTTGTGAGAAAGAGAAAAGAAAGAAAAAGAAAGAAAAAAGAAAGAAAAAATGAAAAGAAAAGAGGGCTAAAAAGAATTGAAACAAAGGCCCCATGCAATAATAGCAACTTGGTCATACCCTTCAAGCATGACCAAGTTATTTTAAATTTTCAATGTTGATAGGTTAGTGAATACATCTGATCAAATTGTCTAATCTTGGTCAGATGGCCCCTAGGTTAGAATTGGTGAATAAATCTGATCAGACCATCTAATCCTGATCAGATAGCCCCTAGGTTAGAACTAGTGAATAAATCTGATCAGACCATCTAATCCTGATCAGATAGCCCCTAAAAAGAATAAAATCTTGACCCAACTGTTTAAATTGGGTCAATTGCCTTGTGACAGTAGGTTAGGACGTAGATTAATTGCCTTGCCTCCCTTGCCAAAATGAAGCCAGATTGATAAAGATGTTACCCCGTGACTCCAATGCCTAAATTTAATTGAATTGATGTCCCCTTGGTGGTGTATATGAGAAATATCGGAAGAAAACCCATATGAATGCCCTTATCCTAAGTTTTTCCTACATATTACATTTTCCTCCCCCTACCTATGTATCGTTCACTTTTCAAAGGCTCAGATCACGGCGCTGGGATCAACGGCTCACAGTTGATTCTGGACCCCCCTTAGTGTTCTGCTTTTAACCAAAAGGGGGGGGTCCGAAGTCAGCGATAACTTTTGCACAAATCTGGACGGTCCAGAAAGGAGCACGCAAATCCATGGCTTACAGTGGATTTCAGACCCCCCCCTCCGTTCTGCCTTTAATGGAGGGGGGGGGGTCCGATATTGGTTATAATGCAGGCGCAGATCTGAACGGATCTAAGCAGAGCGCCTGAATCGACGCTCCACATTGGATTTTGGAACCCCCCTCCATTCTGCCTTTAATGGAGGGGGGGGGTCCGAAATTGGTGTTAAAAAGTGAGCAGATATCTGAGGTCAGAAATCCAGCGCGCAGATCAACGGATCGCGGTGATTTTCGGACCCCCCTTGGTATTCTATCTTTAATCAAAGGTGGGGGGGGGGGGCAGAAATGAATCTTCCTCACGACGGGCCCCGGTTACATGTGTCGTCACCCTATTGGTTCACGAGTCCCATCCTCCACATGTTGTCTGACACTCCGTCGCCCCTGGATGTCACCCTCCACTAAGCCCACTTGTCCCACTCGTGTCTGGGTCTGAGTCCCATCCCGTTACTACTGCCAGTCCCTGGTGTCAGTGCCATAACACCCTTCACTCATGAACAGCCCCCTTTGGCGACTTTACCCCCCAACCACAAACCTCCACGTTAGTCGTCCGTATACTCCGATTACCGTCACCTACCATATCACCCCAAGTAGCCCGTTATACATTAATGGCAGGATAAAATGCCCATTGTCATGCTGACCATTTTCTCGCGTCCGACCGACCCAGTTTTGAATAAAAACACAGTTGTGCCCATTTTCATTCGTTATTCATCCCTCGCGCCAGAAACCATCCATCGCACCAGAGAACTTATCTATCATATTTCCCTTGCTTCCCTGTCATTTTCCTCCACTACCGGTAGACCCCACTAACGTTGTTTGTTGCAGGTACAGTCGCTGAGATGGCGTCTAAAACGAGGCCAGCTGAAGAGGAAGAGAATTCGTTCGTTCCTCCTCTGTCGATCTTGATAAAATCCCTCTGGTAGACAAGGACCGCTTGATCGCGGACACTACATGCAGCTTTGATTTCTCTGATCTTCAATCATGGCTCCGGGAAGTTTTCCTAGACCAGAGTGATGAGATTGGACTCTGGGAGTCCAATTTGCCCCTATATCTGTTCCCCCAAGTCCACCATTTCCCAGAGTTTTCACTCAAGTGCCAAGCTCACTACGTCCCCGAACAGAAGGCCATTGTTTCCTCCTTTTGGGACGTCCTCTTCTTCATTACCCCAGAGGATATCGACCAAATGATACAGATAACCCGCCCGGAGTCTGTAACCCCATTCAACCTGGAGATCCTCACCGAGCTCTACCAGAAGATGAATTTCCCACAAAGAGCTCAGATTTTTGAGCTATTTTCTCCCCCTTCCTCTCCAATCCCAACCACCAATCCCCCGTATCCTTCTTCCATATTTTCCATCAAAGGGAATCAGATTATTTCGGCTCTGTGTGCTCTTCTTGGATACTATTATGATCAATGGGTGGACGAACCCATCCTGGGTTTCCTATCCATCTTTTCAAATGATGAACAACCAACCACTCAATTCGATTATAGTACTTTCTTGGCCCATAACATCCATGAGCAATTCTTGAACTTCACCACTGAGGGCATGTTTAGGTATTCATCCCTTCTGGCCTACATGTTTGCGTAATTTCAAGCAGACAGGTTCAACTTCTCCATGCAAAATATGGACGCTGACGGGAAGCCACAGCCAGTCACAGCGTGAACGTCTCTTCTAAAGCGCAATTCAGATGAATATGACTTCATGACGTTCATTGATCAGTTCTACCACCCTGTGGTAAGTATGCTGAGTGGCATGTCTGAGCCACAAGTAAATGATGAAGTCCAGAGAGTTTTACACCTCTCAGAAAGTGCAAAGACAGGAGACTGGTACTTGTACCAGAATCACTCCGAGATCTAACTCTATGGGTGCAAGTTGGCACCATACAAGCTTCCGAGATATATACTGGTAAGAGTTTCCGCACTAGAATATATTAGGCAAATTATGAATTCTGATGATATTCACTTTGTTTCCCTCAAAAAGAAGCAACAGTTGCGGATTAAAGGGAAGATAGGTTCATTTATCTGCAATAATAGAGGCGCTGGTGATGAGGCAGACAAATTATTGAAGGAAATGAACTTTTCGACAAGATTCACCTGGCATTACGATCCTTATGGAATCATTTCTGAGATGAGATTCAGAAACAAGACTGCCCCATATGCACACGAGCCCAGGCCCAAAATCGAAAAATTTGCCAATCAAACTGAATGGGAGCCCGATACGTTGGAGGATGTAGAACCTGTTGTTGGGAGGGAACAACAGGGGCCCTCAACAAGTGCACTTCCTGCTACCATGCCACAGGCTCTCAAGGAGAAGAGGCCCCGACAGGAGTCATCTCCTCCTGTAACAGAGGTGTCTATAGAGGAATTTCAAATTCACTCTAAAAAGCTTAAGACCATTTCAACGACCGGCACAACAGCAGAAGCTACCACGTTGACTACCACAGTGACCACTATGGGGGCCAAGCAGTTCACTTCATCTTTTGGCTCTAGTCAGCTTAAAGAAGTAACAATAAAGTCCACAGATTCTCCCTTGGATACTCCACCAAGCAAGATTGGGCCCAAGCTGGTCATTTTTGAAAAATACAATTTGATCAAGAAGAGGAACCAGTCGCTCACTAGCAGCGCTTATGCACAATTCCAGAAGCAGTCATCCACATCCCAGCACAGACTACTCTCGGCCTTCGATACATACAAGGGTAGGATGCATATGGCGTACCTCCATGCACTAGTGACGGATCCCAAGGTTATATCTGATTACAGGAGGACCACGTTTGAATTCCAAGCAAAAGATGTGCATCCTGCAGATCAAATGGATATGCATAAGCAAACTGGGGAAATGATTTCCCACACTTTAGCCCGCGTTGCAACTTCCACGGCAAGGTATCGAACAGCATTGATCAACGCCCAGACCCAACTGAAGCTAGAGAAGATGTCTTCCTTCAAGAAAGACAACAAGATAAAGACACTGGAGGAGTTGGTCCTCAAGATCGGCTACGACCCGACGAATGTCAAGGCTGACGAAGAAATGATTAAAAAGAAGAATGCTGACATCGCCGCATTGAGAAAGCAGCTAAAGCTCCCTCCAACGGAGAACCCACAGACGAAAGAAATAGCTGAAAGGGAAGGCGAAAAGGACGAGATGCTGAGATTACTCATGGAGTCGAGCGCTCAGTTAAGGGAGATGGAGGCCGAGATGGAAAAACTATTAAAGGAGAAAGAACAGACGAAGACAGTGCAGGGCATCACCTTAAGTGCTATCCCCATTGCAGGGTTGAGTACAGTGACAGCGACATCAGTTCCATCCACAACAACAGTGCAGGTACCAGAAGGCAGCACAGACCTAGCCAAGTCTATGGAAAGGAGGAATTTGCAGAAGTCTGAAATTGGTCGACTTAAGAAAGAAGTGGATAATCTCCAAGAGCTGAAGATTTCTTTCCAGACAATTCTATCCAAAGAGAAGCAGGTCAACGAGCAAATCAGGAAAGAGTTGCAACAGCTCGAAAAACAGACAATGGCAGGAAAAACCTTGGCAGAGGTTAAGGAACTTGTGTGGACTGATATTTCTAAGTCCATAAACGAAATCTGGCCTATGGTTCAAATTATGTTTGAACAGAATGAATTGCTTGAGAGAAGCAAACAGGCAGTGGAAAAAATCAGAACGGAGCTGGGAGATATGCCTGTACAAGCCAACAAAATCATAAGGTTCCTTAATTCAAAGACCAGGGAGGAATTAGAAGAATTGAAGATCGAGGACAGGACTGAAACTATATTGGAGGTGAAACAAGTTCTGACCAAAAGGGGCCTCATGCTTCAGCTCGAGGAGAAATCCAGGTTATGGATCAAGGAGTGCAAAGGTTTTTCCACAAGATAGATGCTCTGCAGAGGAAAGGCCTGCCTGGTATGAAAGTCATCAATGATAAATTAATGACGCTCCCTTACTACAAGAAAAGGCTGACAGAAATATCTAACGACTGCTCCAAGTTCGCTGGGATACAAGGGAGTATCACAGGTAAAGCCTTCATGGAGGCACTGCAGTTGGATATTGATATCCAGCATTAAATTAAGCATATTTTCGTCATCAAGCCTACATTTGCTAAGTACACAGACATGGACGAAGTGTACCGGAGGTTGCTCAAAGTGACAGTGCCGACTCATATCCGATGGGAAGGGCTGTGCGATCTACTAGATTAGTTGATGAACTGTCATTTCCAGTCAGTTGTCCTGTCAGCAGAGGTTGCGGAGGCACCTCACCAACGGCCTACCCAGAAATTCAGCAAACAGTTGTGATGAATCGCCAAACATTTTTTGATTAGTTGAGTTAGTTATGCTAATAATAGTATGGACCGGTCGCGATCAGTTATGACAGGAAACTTTGTATTTTGACTTATAAATACTTCTTTTTTCAATGTATTGAGGGTTGTTGTTTTGCAATCCCGATTGTTATCGAGCTATAACATTTTTGACGAGATCCACCATTAATAAAGAAGAGGCATTTCACAGGATTCTTGCGCATGTTTCACTGGTGATGTGGTTTTCTTAGTTAAATGTTTTCTTTCTCTGTGATCATTTTATTTTTCTATAACTAATCTGTACGAATAGCGTTATGTTGCAGGATTTATCCCTGATACCCTGTTTCCGATTCTATAGATTTTGATGTTCATATTCTAAATATCTTCAGTTAAGAGATTCTTAAGTGCTTGTTAATTGAAGCTATTTTCCTTATCTTTTCTTCTGTCTGTCACTTAAATTATTAAAGACCCAATGAAACTTGTTACCTCGCCTTGTGTAAGATTTCTTCAGCATTTCTGGTTGCATCTCGGATTTTATTAAGTACAGATCCCATAGCCCAATGGATGTGTAATTTGTCTCAACCAACTTTAAAAAAAACCTTTTACAACAAAACAAAACTCGTGCCTTTACCTAGCCTAATATCTTACAAACAAAGCTAAATCCTATAGAGAGATCCCTCTCTGAAGCTGGAAGGGCTAGATACCAGCTTTAAAAGTGGTTGGTTAAGGTTACCTTTGTAAATTTCTTCTTTTCAACCTCTAGGAAATTTACCGAGTGCTAACATAAATGGCGACTCCACTGGGGAAGAACTAAAACTGACAATCTCGCGACTTCTTTCCCCCAAAGAAAGTTTGACTCTGAGAAGAAAGAAATGTTAGAGGTTGATTAACTCTGTACATATTATTTTCCGTATCAGCCCTTAGAACCTTTTTTCCTCTATGACTGTCCCTGCAGCAGTACAACCTAATATCGAGCCCGGTCTAGCAAATCAAACTCATATTGTGTCGAACCTTTTTGACATAATCCTCCAGACTGCCAATAACCACGAAGAGCTCGAATGTTCGTGGGTGACCATTGAACGTGACATAGTTACTCAGGAACAACTGGAAGCTAGGCGACGTCAACTTAGGAATCATCCTTAGTTTGCTTTCAACATAAAATAAAATAAAAATATATATATATAAAAACCCAAAAAGAGTGTTGGCTCCTAAGAAGGTCCACACTCGATCTCATCCAGATCCAAAACCCTCAGCAGCGGTAGATAATCCTGAGCAGTTGTTGAAACGAAAGACCTTAGCCACCTGTTCAACGACTCATTCTCCTCTCCACAAGTCTCTTTCTTTTTCCGGAAGACTAAGTGTCTTTCAAAGTCCCAATCTTGAGCTTATCATGCCACGTAACCTAGGGAGAACACGATCTGAAACCTTTGCGTCTAAGCTCATTTTTGACCCATCTGTGTTGCAACCCCGAACCCCCGAAGTCTTGTCTCCTATGACTAAAATACGAATCAATACCTCAGCACCATAGAGTCCCTCATCACCTTCGTCTTCAGTCACTACCCCTCCTTCCACCCAGGCTGTCTTACTACCTCCTCCGCCCATCATGCCAGCTCGTTATGCTCCTTTGGTGTTGGCCGCACCACTGCATGCCATGCCCCAAGACTACCAGACTAGACTTCCACAGTTTGATGCAATCGGACCTTTAAACGCACAACAACATGTGGATAAAATGAACGACTACTTGGATTTGCAAGAAGTTGACGAAGTCGACGTGCAGATGAGACTTTTCGCCCAGAGTCTGACAGGGGAGGTCAAAAAATGGTTCAAAGCTTTACCCACCGCATCAATCCCTGACCTTGTCGCGTTCCAAAGAAGTTTTCTTGACCGATGGGGGGTAAAGAAAAATCCCCTCCAGATATTGTCAGAATACGAGAACATAAAAAGAAATCAAAGTGAAACTGTCCAAGATTACTGTACCCGCTTCAACAATTTGTATAATGCAATCCCAACTGAAATTAAACCTCCCCCGGGTTTGGCATTAATTAAATTTCCTGATGGATTCGATGCTGACATGTCTTATCAATTAAGAGAAAGGGATGCTGCCACCCTGGAAGATATGCAGAAAATTGCTATTAGTGTGGAAGCTAATCTGTTGGCTAAACGTGCACGTCAAAGATCTGAAAGGAGAGTCACTATCAGAGAAGAACCTTCCACATCAATCACAGAGTCTAAGCTATATTCTTTATCCCAAAATCTAGAGTTTGTGATGGAAAGAATGAATTTATCTAACAGGAACCCTCCACGGGACAACGCACCTGCTCCCCAGATCCGAAACCCCAATTTCAGAAGAAACCCTCCCCAAATCAGGCAAAGGGATCCAAGGGATCCCAGAGACCAAGGAGATCAACGAGATCCTAGAGATCAAAGAGAACAAAGAGGTTCAGATCCACCGATTAGACCTCCCCTACAGGAAAACTATGTTGATGATGGAGGGGAAATAATAGAGGAATTGGAAGACACTCATATCAACCTCATGGGAATACACGACAATGAGGCCATTTTCCTTACTCAAGAAGAGCAGGCACTATTCCTGCTAAACCAAACAAAGGTGAGTGGGGAGACTGAGGGTGCGGGGCAACCAACCTGGGAGGATGACATTCTGTAAGTGCACCGGCAGTACAACCTGTGGAGTAAGAAGGCAGAAGGAAATTCCCCAAGAAGGACGATCGAAACGCAGAAGGTAGCCGAGACCCAAAAAACTCCTGAGAAAACCACTGCTGGAAAGTCTTTCGAGAAAGGTAAAACTGATACTCTGGTGAAGAAAAACGTCACCATATTGAAAATACCATCGCAACCCAAAGTTTCACCTGTTAACCTGCCTAGTACTCCTGACTGGAGGGATATGGACCAACCAGAGTCGACGAGTCAGACCCGGACTTCTGTGCCTTTTAGCCTAGAAGCAGAATTGGCCAAAATTAAAATTCTTGTCCCACTGACAGAGTTGATAAGCCGAGGCGGTTATCGTTCACAAGTACTAAAGGAATTAGCCATTGAGCCTGGCATAGGCACCCAAGCCTTGGCTATCGGATCAGTGACTCACTCAGACACTATGAACCTCGCTGACGATCGCCCCGAACTCCTTTTCGGACCAGAAGTGGATGGTCGAGACGATACCGGTGAAGTAGCTCCCTTTTATATCAGTTTAAACATACATGATTTGATACTGCATAATGCCATGTTGGACTCAGGTGCCTCACATAATTTAATGCCCAAAGCTGTAATGGAAAAACTGGGATTGGAAGTCACTAGGCCTTACAAAGACCTCCACTCTTTTGACTCCAGCAAAGTCAAATGTATCGGTTTAATTAAATATTTGTGCATCACCCTGGTACAGATTCCTTCGAAAAGCATGGTAATGGATGTGGTGGTTGTAGACATTCCGCCAAAATATGGTATGTTACTGTCCCGGTCTTGGGGAGATAAGTTGAAAGGAACTTTGCAGCTGGATATGTCTTACGCCACTGTCCCAGTGTTTGGACAACAAAGGAGGTTATACAGAGAAACACTAATGAAGTATATGGTCAGCAGTCAAGAGAAACCTCATAATTACACCCTTTACTCTGCCCATTCAGATTTAGATTCATTCATCTTGTACAATGATGGTGATACCGAAGAGCAAGATACTCAGCTGATAGAAGATGTAGCTAGTCAAGACGAAGGTCCAGAAAGCGGTGAGGCAGCAAAGATGGAAAATGAAATCACAGAAGACTTACCCCCTGACTTCTGGAGTATGGATTTCGATGGAGCTGTGAGTAAAGAAGGAGCAGGAGCTGGAGTCTGGTTTCATAATCACCGAAAAAGGTATTCAGAAAATCACTTGTATAAGTTAAATTTTCACTGCACTAACAACATCGCTGAGTATGAAGCTTTAATGCTCGGTCTAAAGCTTTTGAAAAAGGTTGGTGCTAAGCAAATTATGGTAAGGGGTGATTCTGAATTAATTATTAAGCAAATTAAAGGTGAATACGCTGCTAAACACCCATGCCTTAGAGCCTACAGGAATGCTTCTCTCGATGCTTTGAAGTGTTTTAACGAGGTTGACTTGCAGGTAATGCCGAGAGGAAAGAATATTCTAGCTGATGGATTAGCTACATCAGCCGCGTCCTGCAAGATTCCTTTCCGCCAAACCCGACCATACACTGTGGAGGTTAAATGCAGACCGACTGTCCCCGATAATATCAGGTATTGGCAAGTATTTGGAAATGATGATCAGATAGAAGACTTTCTGCAATGCAAGAACGATTTTGAATGTACAAACATAGATTTAGAAAATGAAATCAAGAATGTAAATAACTTTGAATTTGAAACAGATAGTGTTAATGTTGTAAATACAGTAGATTTAGAAGCCACAGTAGACTCAGAAGAGTTAGGGGATGACGAAGTGGATGCCGATGTTTTACAACTGAAAAGCAATGTCTTACCAAGAGGCCTGGTCCCTTTAGAAGATCTGTTTGACAGTGATGATGTAGCTAAGAAACCAAAATTAGAGGCTCATGGGCAAGAGGTAGAGGACTGTAATATAGGAACTGACGAGAAGCCTAGGATGGTCAAACTGTCCAAATCTCTACCCCCATAACAAAATCTTAAATACGTGGAACTATTCAAAGAATATTCAGACATTTTTTCCTGGGGCTATGAAGATTTAAAAGCCTACGACACCAACATTATACAACATAGGATTCCCATCAAGGAAGACCATAAACTGTTTAGACAGAAGCTTAGAAGGATAAATCCCAAATTGCTTCCCTTGATAGAAAAGGAGATCAAGAAAATGTATGATGCCAAGATCATAGTCCCATTACGTTTCTCGAAGTGGGTTTCTAATTTAGTCCCCACACGCAAGAAAACCGGTGAAATCAGACTCTGCATATATTTCAGAAATCTAAACAAAGCTTCCTTGAAGGATAATTACCCCTTTCCTAAGATGGACCACCTCCTGCAAAGTGTGGTCGAGTCTAGTCGAATTTCACTGTTAAATGGTTTCTCAGGTTACAACCAGGTCCTAGTTCACCCAAACGATCAAGAAAAGACTGCTTTCACCACCCCATGGGGCACTTTCATGTATGTGAAGATGCCTTTCGGTCTAATGAACGCAGGAGAAACATTCCAGAGGGCGATGAACATCGCCTTCATTGAGGAGACAGGTAAGTTTATTATCGTTTATTTAGACGATGTGACTGTTTTTTCCCAGTCTGATGATGAACACTTGCGACATCTTAGACGAGTTTTCGAAAAATGTAGAAGGTTCGGGATTTCATTGAATCCCAAGAAATGTCTTTTTGGGTTAGAAGAGGGTAAATTGTTGGGACATATCATCTCCAAGGATGGAATCAGAATTGATCCCAACAGGCTAGAGGCTATACTAAAGATAGAACACCCCAGAAACCTTAAAGAGCTACAGTCATTCATAGGGCAAATTAACTTTCTCCGAAGATTCATTCCTAATCTGGATGAACTCCTCCGAAACATTACCAATATGCTAAAAAAGGACGCTAAGATAAAATGGGGCCCTGAATCCAGATCATATTTTGAACAAGTCAAAAAGGCACTCACAGAAGCCCTAGTTTTGGGTAGTCCTGATTTCACTAAAGATTTTTATCTTTTTTCTTTCGCTTCTGAACATACAATAGAAGCTGTATTACTGCAAAAGAACAGTGAAGGGTATGAACAACCCATCGCTTTCTTCAACAAAGCCCTAAGAGATGTTGCATTGAACTACAATATTATGGAAAAGCAGGCTTTAGCTTTGGTAAAGGCTATAAAGGACTTCAGGGTCTATATTCTTCATTCACACGTCATAGCATATGTTCCAAACACGGTGGTGAAAGACATCCTGACACAAGACAACCCTGATGGGAGAAGGGGAAAGTGGATTGCAGTTATTCTAGAATATGACATAGAAATTAAGCCCACAAAACTGATCAAAGGTCAAGGCCTTGCTAAACTAATGGCCGAATCTAACCTTCAGGTTCTCGACATTAATTTTCTAGACGTGGCAGATGAACAGGGTGAGATGGCGACTCCACATGTTAAAGAGGTTTTTCTAAATTCTCCTTGGTACGCAGACCTTATTTTTGTCTTACAAAATTTACAAGCTCCCCCTGGTTTAACTAAAACTAAAGCTAGATTTTTAAAGTTGAAAGATTTGAAATTTTGTATTCTAGAAGGAAATTTGTATTGGAAAGACCCTGCAGGTATTATTTTAAATTTCTTGCTCCAAGATGAAGCTGAAAAAGTGTTGCAGGAGTTCCATGCAGGTGAATGTGGTGGCCACATGAACTAGAAAGCTACAGCCAACAAAATACTCAGAGCTGGATTTTACTGGCCCACCCTGTTTGGAGATGTACATCAGAAATTAACAGCATGTCACCAGTGTCAACTGTTTGAGGGAAAAAGGAAGCTCATGCCTCTACCTCTCAAACCGATTTTAGTTGAGGCTCCTTTCCAGTAATGGGGACTCGATTTCATTGGGGAAATACACCCTACATCCTCGGGCCAACATAGGTGGATTCTCACTGCCACTGACTACTTCACCAAATGGATCGAAATTGTACCAAGCAGGCAAGCCACTGACGTTGTTATCATTAAATTTCTTGAAAATAATATCTTATCCCATTTTGGTTTTCCTAGGAAGATCATTACTGACAATGCAGCTGCCTTTCGGTCAGAGAAGCTTGTTGATTTCTGCAGTCGTTACCACATTGTCTTGGGAGATTCCACAACCTACTACCCTCAAGGGAATGGGTTGGCAGAATCCTCAAACAAGACTTTGGTAAATATCATCAAGAAAATGTTGCAGGAAAATCAAAAATCATGGCATGACAAGCTGGTATTTTCTTTATGGGCAGATAGACTCGCCACCAAAAGGTCCATTAGTATGTCCCCATACCAGCTGGTATATGATACCGAGGTTGTTTTTCCAGCTTCGTTAGGAGTCCCTGTCATGAAGTTACTGCAAGAGATGAAAGCTAAACCAAACGACTCTCAGAGACGAATTAATCAAATGATTCATTTGCATCAGATGAGAGAGGATGTTTTCAACAAAACCCAGGTCATCCAAGAGAACATAAAGAAAATCTTTGACAAACGAACCAAAGAAGACGATTTTGAGTTGGGAGACATGGTGTTAAAATGGGATGCTAGGAACAAAGACAAGGGGAAGCATAGGAAATTTGATCATCTATGGACAGGGCCTTACATGATCCAAGCTTTCAGAGGAAACAACACCTTTTTGTTGAACAATGCAGATGGTTCAGACCTGCCAGGAGCACCTGTGAATGGAAAAATGATGAAACATTATTTCCCCCCCCAGTAAAAGTTCTGAAGAAAATGCTCTCCATTGTACATACCATTTTAACTTTCAGTTTTCACTTGCATTTTCCGAATGGAGGATAGTGGTCAGATTGTTGAAGCCCGAAGAGAAGGCCCTAAGCTGCTAATCATTTTTCTTCAATACCTTTCTTAGAATCAGACCGATGAAGATTACCATACAGATTGGTTCAGGATGACAGGAAAAACTGGATTCTTGGCACTTAACAGGGCAAGTGCCATCCCCATGTGGAGCCACCTGTTATCACCCCATAATTTATGGGAATCAGCTGATGACTTGGATATTATCTGTATCTGGTGATTTGGTTGACAAATGATATTGCATTCTTCAAATAATTTGTGAGAAAGAAAAAAGAAAGAAAAAGAAAGAAAAAAGAAAGAAAAAATGAAAAGAAAAGAGGGCTAAAAAGAATTGAAACAAAGGCCCCATGCAATAATAGCAACTTGGTCATACCCTTCAAGCATGACCAAGTTCTTTTAAATTTTCAATGTTGATAGGTTAGTGAATACATCTGATCAGACTGTCTAATCTTGGTCAGATGGCCCCTAGGTTAGAATTAGTGAATAAATCTGATCAGACCATCTAATCCTGATCAGATAGCCCCTAGATTAGAACTAGTGAATAAATCTGATCAGACCATCTAATCCTGATCAGATAGCCCCTAAAAAGAATAAAATCTTGACCCGACTGTTTAAACTGGGTCAATTGCCTTGTGACAGTAGGTTAGGACGTAGATTAATTGCCTTGCCTCCCTTGCCAAAATGAAGCCAGATTGATAAAGATGTTACCCTATGACTCCAATGCCTAAATGTAATTGAATTGATGTCCCCTTGGTGGTGTATATGAGAAATATCGAAAGAAAACCCATATGAATTCCCTTATCCTAATTTTTTCCTACATATTACATTTTCCGCCCCCTACCTATGTATCGTTCACTTTTCAAAGGCTTAGATCACGGCGCTGGGATCAACGGCTCACAGTTGATTTCGGACCCCCCTTAGTGTTGTGATTTTAACCGAAAGGGGGGGGTCCGAAGTCAGCGATAACTTTTGCACAGATCTGGACGGTCCAGAAAGGAGCGCGCAAATCCACAGCTTACAGTGGATTTCGGACCCCCCCCTCTGTTCTGCCTTTAATGGAGGGGGGGTGGTCCGATATTGGTTATAATGTAGGCGCAAATTTGAACGGCTCTAAGCAGAGCGCCTGAATCGAAGCTCCACAGTGGATTTCGGACCCCCCCCCCTCCGTTCTGCCTTTAATGGAGGGGGGGGGTCCGAAATTGGTGTTAAAAAGCGAGCAGAGATCTGAGGTCAGAAATCCAGCGCGCAGATCGACGGATCGCGGTGATTTTCGGACCCCCCTTGGTATTCTATCTTTAATCAAAGGGGGGGGGGCAAAAATGAATCTTCCTCATGACGGGCCCCTGTTACATGTGTTGTCACCCTATTGGTTCACGAGTCCCATCCTCCACATGCTGTCTGACACTCCGTCGCCCCTGGACGTCACCCTCCACTAAGCCCACTTGTCCCACTCGCGTCTGGGTCTGAGTCCCATCCCGTTACTACTGCCAGTCCCTGGTGTCAGCGCCATAACACCCTTCACTCATGAACAACCCCCTTTGGTGACTTTACCCCCCAACCACAAACCTCCACGTCAGTCGTCCGTATACTCCGACTACCGTCACCTACCATATCACCCCAAGTGGCCCGTTATACATTAATGACAGGATAAAACGCCCGTGGTCATGCTGACCGTTTTCCCACGTCCGACTGTTCCAGTTTTGAATAAAAACACCGTTGTGCCCATTTTCATTCGTTATTCATCCCTCGCGCCAGAAACCATCCATCGCACCAGAGAACTTATCTATCATATTTCCCTTGCTTCCCTGTCATTTTCCTCCACCACCGGTAGACCCCACTAACGTTGTTTTTTGCAGGTACAGTCGCTGAGATGGCGTCTAAAACGAGGCCAGTTGAAGAGGAAGAGAATCCGTTCGTTCCTCCTCCTGTCGATCTTGATAAAATCCCTCTGGTAGACAAGGACCGCTTGATCGCAGACACTACATGCAGCTTTGATTTCTCTGATCTTCAATCATGGCTCCGGGAAGTTTTCCTAGACTAGGGTGACGAGATTGGACTCTGGGAGTCCAATATGCCCCTATATCCATTCCGCCAAGTCCACCATTTCCCAGAGTTTGCACTCAAGTGCCAAGCTCACTATGTCCCCAAACAGAAGGCCATTGTTTCCTCCTCTGGGGACGTCCTCTTCTTCATTACCCCAGAGGATATCGACCAAATGATGCAGATAACCCGCCTAGAGTTTGTAACCCCATTCAACCTGGAGATCCTCACCGAGCTCTACCAGAAGATGACTTTCCCACAAAGAGCTCAGATTTTCGAGCTATTTTCTCCCCCTTCCTCTCCAATCCCAACCACCAATCCCTCGTATCCTTCTTCCATATTTTCCATCAAAGGGAATCAGATTATTTCGGCTCTGTGTGCTCTTCTTGGATACTATTCTGATCAATGGGTGGACGAACCCATCCTAGGTTTCCTATCCATCTTTTCAAATGATGAACAACCAACCACTCAATTCGATTACAGTACTTTCTTGGCCCATAACATCCCTGAGCAATTCTTGAACTTCACCACTGAGGGAATGTTCAGGTATTCATCCCTTTTGGCCTACATGTTCGTGTACTTTCAAGCAGACAGGTTCAACTTCTCCATGCAGAAGATGGATGTCGATGGGAAGCCACAGCCAGTCACAGCGTGGACGTCTCTTCTCAAGCGCAATTCAGACGAATATGACTTCACGGCATTCATTGATCAGTTCTACCACCCTGTGGTAAGTATGTTGAGTGGCATGTCTGAGCCACGAGTAAATGATGAAGTCCAGAGAGTTTTACACCTCTCAGAAAGTGCAAAGACAGGAGACTGGTACTTGTACCAGAATCACTCCGAGATCCGAGTCTATGGGTGCGAGTTGGCACCATACAAGCTTCCGAGATATATATCGGTAAGAGTTTTTGCACTAGAATATATTAGGCAAATTATGAATTCTGATGATATTCACTTTGTTTCCCTCAAAAAGAAGCAACAGTTGTGGATTAAAGGGCATATAGGTTCATTTATCTGCAATAATAGAGGCGTTGGTGATGAGGCAGACAAACTATTGAAGGAAATGAACTTTTCGACAAGCTTCACCTGGCATTACGATCCTTATGGAATCATTTCTGAGATGAGAGTCAGAAACAAGACTGCCCCATATGCACACGAGCCCAGACCCGAAATTGAAAAATTTGCCAATCAAACTGAATGGGAGCCCGATACATTGGAGGATGTAGAACCTATTGTCGGGAGGGAACAACAGGGGCCCTCAACAAGTGCACTTCCTGCTACCACGCCACAGGCTCTCAAGGAGAAGAGGCCCCGACAGGAGTCATCTCCTCCTGTAACAGAGGTGTCTACAGAGGAATTTCAAATTCACTCTAAAAAGATTAAGACCATTTCAATGACCGACACAACAGCAGAAGCTACCACGTTGACTACCACAGTGACCACTACGGGGGACAAGCAGTTCACTTCATCTTTTGGCTCTAGTCAGCTTAAAGAAGTAACAATAAAGTCCACGGATTCTCCCCTGGATACTCCACCAAGCAAGACTGGGCCCAAGCTGGGCATTTTTGAAAAATACGATTTGATTAAGAAGAGGAACGAGTTGCTCACTAGCAGCGCTTATGCACAATTCCAGAAGCAGTCATCCACATCCCAGCACAGACTACTCTCGGCCTTCGATACAGACAAGGGTAGGATGCATATGGCGTACCTCCATGCACTAGTGCTGGATCCCAAGGTTATATCTGATTACAAGAGGACCACGTTTGAATTCCAAGCAAAAGATGTGCATCCTGCAGATCAAATGGATATGCATAAGAAAACTGGGGAAATGATTTCCCACACTTTAGCCCGCGTTGCGACTTCCGCGGCAAGGTATCGAACAGCATTGAGCAATGCCCAGACCCAACTTAAGCTAGAGAAGATGTCTTCCTTCGCGAAAGAAAACAAGATAAAGACACTGGAGGAGATGGTCCTCAAGATCAGCTACAACCTGGCGAATGTCAAGGCTTTCGAAGAAATGATTAAAAAGAAGAATGTTGACATCGCCGCATTGAGAAAGCAGCTAAAGCTCCCTCCAACAGAGGACCCACAGACGAAAGAAATAGCTGAAAGGGAAGGCGAAAAGGACGAGATGCTGAGATTACTCATGGAGCAGAGCGCTCAGTTAAGGGATATGGAGGCCAAGATGGAAAAACTATTAAAGGAGAAAGAACAGACGAAGACAGTGGAGGGAATCACCTTAAGTTCTATCCCCATTGCAGGGTTGAGTACAGTGACAGCGACATCAGTTCCATCCACAACTACAGTGCAGGTACCAGAAGGCACCACAGACCTGGCCAAGTCTATGGAAAGGATGAATTTGTAGGAGTCCGAAATTGGTCGACTTAAGAAAGAAGTGGATAATCTCCAAGAGCTGAAGATTTCTTTCCAGACAAGTCTAGCCAAAGAGAAGCAGGTCAACGAGCAAATCAGGAAAGAGTTGCAACAGCTCGAAAAACAGACAATG